>JARJCM010000150.1:0-258754 GCA_029233265.1 Mycena alexandri
TTAAACTGGCCTTATAAGGTGGCCACGGCTCCTTGTCGCCTCAGAGCGTTTTCCTTCCCTTCCAATGACGCGTACACCACGGCCGGCGTGCCTGGACGAGTCGGTGGAGACAAATCCCAAAGGTCGATATAGCTCCTATCGTAGAGGGGGACCGGTCCCGTCTGGTACCGAGGGAGGCGATAACCGAACGGATGGAAAACTTCGGGCCTGCCGTCGGCCAGGCGTGCGCGCTGTTGGCCTTTGACGAATTCCGGGATCCCGTACCACCGAAGCACGTCGTCGGAAAATTCGAATCCCGGAAAATCCACACCATACGAGGCGTATTTCGCGTCGCCGACCATGGACCGTTGAAGGGAGGAGAGGTTTTCGAACAACATCGCTCGGTCCAGGAGTTTCGTATCGTCGTGGTACCCGTACAGGTCCACAAAGCGCTCGGCCATGCCAAAAAGCGTTGTGCCTTCACGCGGGACGAAGAAATCCAGGTTTCCTGCGCCTACGTTCCCGCTATACGTGACGCTGGCCTTGCCAAGGGCCACTATGTTGTGGAGGAGAACCGAGATGGCGTCTCGGAGGAGTGCGGTGACACCAGGAGGTGTGAGTTCCTCGGAGGTGATATGGACGGAGTGATGAAGTTGTTGGGCGAGATGGCGGGCGCGATTGATCCACAGGACGACCAACTCCGGTTTGGACAGGAACCGGGAGGAGCGGCGAATGGGCCGAGGACGGCGAAGCATGTGGGGAATTTCAGAGTCGCTTATACGAGCGACTCTTCCACCGCGGGCTTTTATACGGAACCTCAACCGTGGGAAACGATTCCCAACGACCACGTGACGACATTCGAAACGCGCCAACTTTGCCCCTCGCGACTTTCTGGGTACTCGGAATCACCAGTTACTTCATTTTCGTGAACCCGACAAACTACCAACGACACAGGGACGACTTTATGCTCTACCACGAGTTGCCCTACCCCCTCTGCGCGCCGTTATACGTGCCTCTGACCACTGGGATTCGGAGAATGTCCCACGTCGTGCGAACGCGCGGACTTCATGAGCGCCTTTTCGAAGTTTTGCACCATTTCGAGGTGGTCGGAAAGCAACGCGCTCTCGCACGCCCACGGATCCTGGGTTTGCGCAGCACGGATTTCTGCGATGCGAGCTCGATTCCAAGAAGGGACGCGCGCGAACGAGGTCACTACGTCGGAGAGGGGGATGTCCAAGGGGTCTCCCTCCGAGCGATTGGCGTCCGCGATAGTCATCGCAGCACGGATTCGACCCAGGAGCCGTTCACGGGAATCCGCGGCGTAGCCACCAGAGGGCCGGCCTATCATATAATCGAAGGTTGTCGCAAGACTCAACGACCAGTGGACGCTGGTGATCAAAAACGGGCGCTGGTCGTGCACCGACGCGAACTCCATCGCGATGCTGTACAACAATGCCTAGGCGTTGGGGTTCTGTATCAGAAACATGCGAAGGACACGAAAAACCCAGCACGCACCGCGCGTTCGATATACTTGATCACGTACGGCGTCAGGAATTCGACACGTCCCTCCGGGAGCTCGCCGGGAGACAGAGACGACGACGGCACACAACATACTATCAGTTCTGCCAACGGACGAAGGTGCTTTGTCAAATACTTTGTATGCCCCAGAACGGTGTCGAGGTAGTCGTATATTTCCGGACGCATCGAGCAAAGCCGGTTCAGCTCGGCAACCACCGTATGCGGAACGGCCGCCCCCACGTCGACCGTGCGTAGCATCTGTTGCGGGTATAGCTGGAAATCCATGCGATACGAGGACGCGTACACGGGGAAAAAGTTTGGCTACGGAAACGGACGCGAAACCATCGCTATTTATACCCCCGCCGTCCCTACTTCCGCATCAGCCGCTTCACTCGATGCACCCGATTCCTCCGTGGAACTGTCGTCCAAGGCAAAATCCGATAGCGGTCCGGGGTTCTGGCCGCGTTTGGAATTCCCCAAAATCGTCAACTGGTCTATCGCCGTCCAGCGAAGGGATGCCGAGTACTGGTAAAGCGACGCCAGCTTGCCTCGCAGGATTGCCTTTTGGATATCATCCTCGTCACCGACGAAACCGAATTTCCCCTCAGCCCGGATAACCACCACCAGCCACGTCGCTCGAGGCACGGGCATCCGTTTGGCGTTAACCAGCGCACTGTGCAACACGAGTTGGTCGGCTAATGAAGCCTAGACGCCCGCGCACGAGTACTCAGAAACGATCGAAATCAGCTGCCGAGACGCTTACGGCTAGGTCCAAGTACTCGCGAACGAGGCCACGCATGCGCTGATGCTGGAGGGAATTCTCGGCCTCCGGCGCTGACGTCCACTCCTCGCGGATGAGCAGGAAAAGTTGGTACAACGGCTCGAAGTGCGTCTGGTTCAGCTCCACCATTTCCGGGTGCAGCACGAAGTCGACAAGTTGCCCGGTCGAGCGGAACTGCAAGTTCAGGTACTCGTCGCGTAACAGGACACGCGAAGTGCGCGGCAGGGCCATTGCACTGTGGGAAATTGCGGGCGGACGAAACTGCGAGGTTTTGGCCTGTGGAAATCACTGCTGTTTCTTTTATAGGGCCCAGGACGTACAGAAAACGACTACCGACTATCTGCCCGAAATCCTTCCTAAAGAGGATACTATAGCCGCCATCATCAATCTCGACCCCAAAACGGATTCCATCATCACGCGTCGCCTAATAAACTCCGGCTAAAATTAGAAATCCGAGTACTCGTAACGAGGAAAAGAGGACTTGCCAGGGCGCTCGACATCTCCAATGAAATATATCTCGTCTTCGCTGACGCCTGGCTTCAGCTTGCCATTCTTCTGGTACTCCGGGTACTCCGAACGACACGATTCGCGCGAAATCACGATGCTGGCCGACTCCAGGAACTCGAGAAGGATGGGCTGCATGAGCTCGTAGGCCTGGCGATCGCGGCCGTTGATTTCGAGGAGCTTCATGGTCTCCATCATGATGAGGCTGATCATATTGGCGCATTGACCGGGAACGGAATACATTTCGGCGCGGGTACGGTCCCTGACCTCGTCCGGCGGAGGAAAGAAAGGGTGGTCCATGCCGAGGTGCAGCGGCACGAGGCAGAGGACGATGCGGGCGCGCGAGAGGAGGCGCTAGAAAACCAAATAACAGGACGAACGAGCCAACGATATACGAAAATCAGCAAAGAAAATCGGAAAAGAAATTATACAACAACGCACCACCGTACCGGCCAGCCGCAGAACGAAGTCGCGAAGCTCTGCGCGCTCTGCGGCAGGCATTTCCAGGACGTCGTCGTGCGGGCTGAGGAATGCGCAACGCTGGATGAAATACACCGCAGGGCGGACGCGGTACTGGAAGAACGAGCTCAGCGTTTGCGCAGGTTGCCAGTAAGGGCTGGCCAACTCGGTCGGGGAAAGGAGCAGAACGTCCAGGCGGTGGCGGAAGTCAGCGATGTGGCCGCGCTCCATTTTTATGGAAGACGATCGATCGCGCCTCCTTTTATCGTCTCAGCAGGGAAATCCCCATCAAAACCCATCAAATGGAATTTGCCTCCGCGCAACGGACCACCCGGTCGCACCTCCCGAGTACTCAGAAATACTTCTCCCTCGCTCAGGCGCGTCGGCCTTGACGCCACGATCACAACGACACCCCACACGCCAAGTTTCCAGGCGCCCAAACACGATTTATTGCGCGGTCTATGAAGAAAGGCTACTCGGATCCTCGCTATCCGACATAGAAATGAGGCTAGGCATCGAGCCGTGCGACGCCTCGCTCAGCACCTCCTCCTCTTGCTTCACGAAGAAATTCGTCCTCTCCAGCGGCGCCGATACATTATCCAGCCTGTTGGCCAGCGTTCGAAGGCTTTGCCGAGTCGGCCCCTTCTTCAGCACGATACGATGGACAGAGTCCACTGCGGCGACTATACCGCACGCACGAGCGGCCAGCTCGTACTCCTCCGGCTGGGCAGTCATCGGGAAAGGCTTGCACTCGTGGTCCTCCTTGAAGCCGCACCCTACCGAGTGCTCGCGCCATCCACTCAGAATGCGATTAATCCGTGCGGCGTCGCCAATGGTATCGTCCTGGACAATCGGGTTATGGCCTTCGACCGTCGTACGGACGACGAAATTGTTCGACACCCGGCTGTGGATATCGTACTGCGGGTAGTCCAGGTCGGGCGAGAGACCCTCCGACTTTTCCTTCAGGAAGGTCGTGAGTGCGGCGCCAAGGAAAAACGACGCCTGGGCAACGGCCACGGCGCCCTCCGTTGTGTCCATATTGCGGCGGTCCATCGCGGGCACGACGTCCCTGTCGCCGTCGAAACCGATAACTCGGATGAGCACTAGGACTATGTGGAACATCCACGCCGACTCAGCGGGGATTGGCAACGGCTCGTACGAGATACGGAATTCGTTCTGGCGCACTTGCGACGCGTAGAACTGTGCGGCCATTGGGTTAACTCGACACTCCGGATAAATCGCCACCGTACTCACCATATGCGTAACGATCTCGCGGACCCGCGCTCGAATCTCGATAATATGCTCGCCAGGCATCGCTACAACCGTTCGATGGGCGTAGGCGTCTGGGAAGACGGCCATCATCACCAGGAACGTCTTGAAGCGCAGGTTCTCTAGGAGAAATGTGCGGAGTCCGCCGTCGGGGATGAAGAACCTGTTGGCGGGCCAGACGACATTGGTATCGACAAAGCGGCGGTGTGCTGAGGCATCCATGCCTTGTTGTTGAGGTGGTTTGGGTTGTTGAAAGTTTTTGGGTGTCGCCTTTTTATAGGTTTGATCGACCAGGGACGGTCGATGGTAAAGCTTCCTAGGAGGTGTGAGGCTTGTGTTCGCGCTGCACTGCTCACACCGCCTCATGGCTTGTCTGGACGAGACGCGACGGCTCGGAATTCCCACTCACTCAAGATTCGCCCAATTAGGAAACGACCTTGCCTCATTCGGATCTACTTCCAACAACTCGTTACTCGACGATCCCAGTGTTTACGACGACTCGTACGAGCACCGAACCCGGCCAGGATGGCAACCAGGCACGCCAGGCACGCTCGGGCTTCGCAGGGAGACCTGACCACGCGCACCGTTGCGACTTACGGAACTTGCGCCATTTCCGAGCCCCCATACAACGATACAAACGACTCTTGAACGGTCCTCGACGGCAGGATAGCCATGTCTGCGACCAAACGACCATTCCCCCACGTCCTATCCACCACTATAACCTATTCCACCACATTCCGACGACTCAGAACATCGCGAATCCCTTACGAACACTCGGAAACGGTGCTATTTCGGAATTTTGACACCTCTGAGTGCTCGTGAAGCTCGACGTCCGCGAATATCGGCAGTCTGGGAGCTCAGAAATGCCACGGAAGGTCGAAAGAGGCTCGAGGAGCATGTGGAACGAGGCTGTGGACGCCGACGGGACGGACAACGTGACTGGCTTGGAAAAGGTATAAAAGGCGTCGGACGAATCGAGGGTAGTCAGTCAATTACTTGTGGACTTTCGGATTCAGTTCCCAGTCAGCTACCACAAGGAGACAGTTCCAGTCGAGGACTCTAGTCCAACGCTGAGTTCTTTCCCTGACCTTGTACCTTTATCCCCCAATTACATCCTCGAGTTGACCACCAACGCGCTTGCTCGTCACCACCGCCAAGGGACATCGTCTCAAGGATTTGCCTTTCATTTATACACCCGAGAATACTGACTACAGGTTACCGGACACCACCAACGTCCCTTCCGAGCGCTCGTAAACCGCCTTCGCCCGTCCCGAGCACTCGGGTCTCGCACACACACACACACCTTCGACTTTCGACCAACACACACACTCGGATACAACAAGGCAGACCACCTACAGCCTCACGTTCTATTAGGAACCAACTTTAAAGAGCCCTAGAGGACGAACCAGCCACTTTGTGATCCCAAATATTCGCCTAGTGGCACCGCGGTCCTTATCACACCGCCAACATTGCCGCCACCGCACCCTTTGCCGCCACCTTGCCGCCAACTTTGCCGTCACTCAGTACTTCAAGCCAACTTCAAGTGCTGCAAGTGAAGTTCTTGCCGTTGTTTATAACTATACGTGTTCCCAACGTGTTCCACAGGTTTTCAAGACGAAAATCAGCACTTCAAGTGGTGGAATTTGACGCGGTGAGAGCAATTCCTTTTCATTGCTTATCAGTCCACGCCTTTCACAAAGTCCCAGACAACAAGAGCGCTGCATGATTGACTTCCGAAGGTGCCGCCACCGAACAGCCGCCAAAGTGCCGCCAGCACTGCCGCCAATTGCCGCCATGGCGGCAGTGGCAGCACTTTGGCGGCACTTTCCCTTTGCCCTCCAAACCAACCATCGTTACAAACCTAGTGTATTTAATTTCAAATTCATTTCACGACGGCCGTGACGAGGCCCATCCGACGGCGTCGGAGAGACTCCCAGTAGTGTACCTGTTTTGTAATTGCGTCGATACTTTCACACTGGAGATGCCCTGGTGCTATCGCAAGAAAATTTAGAATTGTCTCTTACTGCTAAAGCGCCAACGGGTATGTATTTAGATGCTGATCATATAAAGTGCGATAGATTGAGAGGAGAGGAGGAGAGTACGAGGTGGCCGATCATTCCTGTACTTCATTGCGTGGAAAAAATCCACCCGCACCAAAATTACTCTCAACTCCCAGTGGTGCACATGACCTTTATGGCCGCGAGCGGTGGTTGTCGCTGGGAAAAGAATGCGGTCGTATCCCAACGGTCTGGGGGCTCGATATCGGTCGGAAACAAAAGACGTCCAGCTGCAACCGTGCGCGGGAGCGCAGCCCTTAGGCGCTCCTCAAATTCGGGAGCTTTGCGTCCCACAGAAAAGCGCATATTGCGGAGATTTAGAAGCTCCATCAGAGCATCGTCAGCGTCGCTGCTCGGAGGGAGGGATACTGATCTCCATGTGTCCCTGCCAAATCCAAAGATTGAGATAGCCAGGAATTCGAGCTTCGGAGCAGCGGATGGGAGGCGGGCGATGAAGCGAAGCACCTCACGCAAGGTATAGATCACCTCCATGCGGGGGTGAGCGTTGATGTTCACAGAACGTAGAGCGGGATTGGCGGGCAGTGCGAATTCGGGAAAGTCTGTTACACTGTGAGCGGCGGCGCGATGCGAGAACGGTCTGCAACGTACAATAGCAGTTCATGGTGAAAATTTCGGCTGAGACGGCGTGTTTCGTGACGAGGTCTACGTCATCCAGAAGGTCTACATCTAGGTGTTTCAGATGCGCCGAGGAGGCCGTCAGTTCGGCGCTGACCATCAGGTCATGGAAATCGGGGTTATCTTCTGCTCTGTAATCAAGTAGTAGCACCAGACGCTTGAGCGATTTGCCGTGGCTGGGTCGCACAAATTCGACCGCGTGGAAATCAATACCGGAGACCTCCAGAACCACCTCCTCGTACGACGCCATGGCATGGCGGATGATTGTCGCGGGGACGTCCGTGCAACGAACCAGCGCAAGGAAGCGCATGGTCGGAAGACACAAGAGGTCGATAAGCGCGGCGCGCATCTCGTCCGTCCACGAACTCCAGGACCAATGACACCCGCGGATGTACGTTATCGCCGTGCGACTGACTCCTTTCAGCAGCTGGAGGGTGGGTGCCAAAAGGACGTGAATTTCGCTCCTCCCGAGGTCGAGATTGATATGAAGATCGCGGACATAGGCGCCCAGATGCGGGCTTCGGGAAAGAATGGCAGATAGCTTGGGCAGCGTGCCTGATCTTTTGAACAGGCCGGTGCTGGTGTCTGACGACAAAGTTATGTGTCGGAAAATGCGTGCCTGGGTACCCGCCACGAAGGGGCGAGATACCAGCGACAATGCCTCCAGGTCTTTGGGAAGATCCACGTTGTCGATAACCATGTCGACGAGCTCCTGTGATAGGTTGGACATAGTGGCTCGATATTGAAGTACGTGGGAGCAGAGAGAGAGAGTGATGCAACACTGTGGGGAAGCGATTACAATCAGGCTGAGTGATGACCCAATCAGAATGACATTTGATCAATCAAGCCGACCGTGCCGAACGTGGCTGCATTTTCACCCTCTCAGCTCGATTGAGCAGATAACAGTTGGGTGGAAAACAATCATCCTGAGTGTAATTTTCGAGAAATTGAATATTGCCTCCTACGACCTCCCCCGGTCGAATTGAGCTCCCGAGAATCAACAAATCACCCAAAAGCGTGGCCATATTTGGCGCGGAGGGCACCGCCTATCAAACCTGATCAAGCTCGCTTCCTTCTTGCTTCCTGCTTGCTCTTGGCTTGCTCGCGCCTTGCTGCCGCACAAAATTCGCACTCCCGAGGCTTGCTACGGAGCGCAGAGCGCTCCTCAGTCACCATATGGGTTCAGGCTTTGAGCCCTCAGGCTCATTTTAATCAAAGTTTCCAGCTCCGCGCCGCCCGCGACCTCTCCGGTGCCCCTCCCGATCTAATATTCATCTCTCTCGGGAATGAGCTGGACGACCGGAGATACTGCTGATGTAAAGCCTCGTGCAGCAGCCTCCTGGTTGCGCGTACTTGACACGACCATTACAGGAACTCAAGTACCTCCAGGAACGTGCGAACGCTCAGCTTCCCCCAAACGAGGCGTGTAATCACTTTTTTTCTGGCGACGCAGAAATATCTTATAAATCTTTTAACCCCTCATAATTTCCTGAAGAGTATTGATCACAAACCGTCCGGCTTCTGCGCTCAGGGCCGAAAACTGAGTTTATCTACGCCGTCTATGACAGCCGATACGGCGGTGCGTAACTCTACTCACTTCAATCGTCTTTTGGCAACTAAGGCCCCAGAGGCGCATGAATCTCCACGCTCATGGACATGTTTTCCGACAACGTTGCACCTGCAAGCGATGAAATAGTCCTAATGAGCGAGTACCCCCATTCGACACTTACGGGCCCACCTTCAACCTCCTCGATACCGAAGACTTTACCTACTTCATCCTGGCACCGCTTACCTAATCTCGGCAGACAAGGGCGTCCCATTTGGAGATCTAGTCGACATGCGACAACAGCTCCGGCTATGGCGGCATTTTCCAGGCAGAGGAAGGTGTCGGGTCAGCGAATAATGAAGCGTCGAGCCGAAGAGGTAACTCCTGCTATTTAAATAGTCCCCTAAATTGTGTTTCTCTTCAGGAAGTTCCAAAGGAAAATAAAAAAATCGGTGCGCGAGAAGGTAATCGTCCGAGCATTAGAGTGTTGCAGGCGACCAACTTCCTTACTAGGAGCTCGCTGTTTTGGAGGACGGACAACCCGAGAAATAGAAGTCTGAGAAGGTAATGTTCAAGGGCGTCAACAATAACATTGTCTTTATAGCAGCCTAAGCCCAAGAAAGCTCGCGTGATCATCTCACTAGACGATTCCGAAGAGGCAAGAGGCAAGGAGCTTTAATACATCAGAACTCGACTGACCACCTAGCCGAAGCCCGCTGAAAAGGAACCAAAACGCAAGCCACCGGCGAAACTGCAGGCTGCCCCGTGTAGGTCTTATTAACATCAATCAAGCCTTTTCTTCCCACTTTACTGCAAGGCCAATGCCAGGATCGTCAAGCCCTCCTACGGGACTCGTTCAAAGGCTCGGAAGTAAATTTTCCTGTCCTCTGTCAATTTATCTGGACCTGCCGTTGCTGGTCGGTAAACCTTCCGGCTTACCAAGCTGAAGCAGGGCAGTTCAAAGTGAGACTGGATTCTGTTGTGAGCAGATGAAACCGTGGTCAAATTGATTGATCTCAATGATCATACGCGAAAGGATCTAGAGGCGGCAACGGACGGCAGAATGTGTAGAAATTTCTGGATGCATCCCCTGAAAATTTGGTGGATTGTCTGATTTTTCCACTGTGCTCTGCTCTATGTTCGCGTGTTGTTCGCGTGTGTAAAAAAACTTAAAAGTAAGGCAGTTCCGTCGACAGCAATCAACAAGCAGAACATTTTCCAGCGGAGGATAATTATCGTCGTGAATAAAGGACAACCAGAGTCGATTCAACAGTAATTTAACGCAGTCCGGGGGCTGATGTGGACAGGGCCCTTCGAACGTTGTTTCTTCATGTTATCATGTGACATGGAACGTGTGACAGCTCGCGTTTCTCCTTTGCCCACCACGTTCCCGCCCTCCCTCGACCATCCCCGGCCACTTTTGCCCCCGAATCTCACTCAATCTACTTCATGCACCCACCGACACGCGCCACTGCCATTTGGGCCCAGTTCAACCTCCCAAGCGGCCTCCACGACCGAAATTCGAAACCTCCCAACAAGGGCGCGCCCAGCACTTCTGAAGCCACATTTCTGGCCCAAAACACTCTAAAACCGATGTATAGTACTCATCGTTCTCACTCAATGCCTTTTTATAGCTCTCATACCCGGAATTGACTCAAACGACGCACCTCGGGCAATCGCAAACGAGCCTCTGCACCATGTTTGCATCCACAACTCGTCTTTCACTGGGTCCGAGGATGTAACAGGTCGCTGAGGTCGTATAGAGAAGGCGTTCAGACGCATGGGACGTCGATTTGGTACTCAATTTGTGTGTCCTTGCTTTTACCGTCGCTATCTTCACAACTAATGGCTTTCGACCACTCCTCCTTTGTTTGCCTAATGATCACCATATCCGACGTCCCCATCATCCCAACTCCCTCCCTTGATTACTGGCGCCGCTAACTTATTCCTTCCCCGCTTCCTTAACACTACGCTTTTAGACCCCGTTGCCGCCCTCCTCAGCCCACCAGACCGCATCCTTGATATAACCCAATAATGATGTTCATTGACGCTCACTCACAGTTCATCCACGTCCCCTCGTGGCTCGGATCCCATTGTGAGTGATTCCTACCCCAAAGTTTGTATTTAATTCTGCGCGGGCACTGTCCTTATTTATGAGATAGGTCTTGCCGTAGCAGTGCGTCGCCGTGGAGGCCGAAGAAAGGCAGTGATTTACGCACATATTCTGATGTTCGCGTAGCGCTTAGTTCAGTCACAAAGCCCAGTTCTAGCGTCTCAAAGCTCTCCATAAATCCATAAGTTTTAAAGACGCACTGAAAAATCTACTCAATGGTGCGCCCATTCTGATTGTCGTTGAACCTGCGATGTGTCACATGTGTGACAACATCAAGCCGCCTGCCTCTTTGAAGGGACCATCATCGTCCTGCGTTGCAATTAAGCTCCCAAAGTCTTGGGAAAGGTAACTCCCTGTTTTTCGACAAATAAACTGATATTTCTGATTGGGGTTTGACACCTTAGCAATTTGTCGATGCCGTGGGTGTAGAAAGGCTTCAGACACCTCAAAGTCTGGCAGATCGCCTTGAGGTTGCGGAACATATATTTTAGGGCCCGGCTCTCTATAGAAGTACCGGAGCTCATTTTGAAGGGAGCCCCTCATTGCTCCAGAACCACCTATATTACTGCTCAAATCTTCCTTACTGGGGAAGGTAACGCAAAATACAAAGATCTGCTCCGGTACTTCTGTCTGAATGCTAGTTTAATTATTTTTCCGCCGTCGCTCAGAGATAGCATGCTAACAGAAAGTGCTGAAGCATTTTTAAACTCCGAGGTGCAGTCACACATGTCACATCTCTTCTTTTCTGGGGTATTCAACCCCAGTTCGCCAGCCTTAAGGGTCCAGAGCCCCCTCCTGGCTCATTCATATTTCCTGCGCTCAAGAGCGATGTTTATTGAGATATATCTTCGCGGCAAATCAAAATTTTCTGTCTGTTTCACGGTTCGAACCAGAAATGTTATAACTTTCGGGCGATGGCCTGGATCTTTTTCACCTGCAGTAAAAATGTGTTCAGAAATAGAGTCTCGACAAGGCTAAGAAGCGCAATCTTGAAAATGTGCCATAACGCCCCCGATATTCACACATCACTCACAGATTTGGGCACCAGTTTGTCTATTTGGCAAATAAAATGAATTTCTCTTCTCAGACCTATTTTAGAGCCAATTCAATTGTAGACTGCTGATTTAATTTTTTTTTCGAGGTCTTCTGCGAAGAGTTATAAACGATGCAAAGCTGGAACCGCCCGCCCCTGCGAACCAAACACGGACAAAGCTGCCACTGGGATCAAGGGCGGTGCCGGTCACCACTTATAACTCTCCGGACGTCGATCCCAAAGACAAACGACAAAACGCAAAACGCAAAGCGGTTCGTTTTTCAAGACACCGGGCCGCTCTGTGCTTTTATTGTGATGTATAATGCTGCTGATCGAGCATAAACTGCCTCGTTCTCGGCGCAGGAGGCCGGTGCGGGAAGACGCGGAAGTGACAGCCTTCTACAGGCAGATGCTCAGGGTGAGGGTCAATCCGAGGTCCAAGGAGCTCGGCGGAGAACGGAGTCCAGCTGCTTCCACGTTCGAGGCGCCCGACATTCTGGCAGGCGAAGTAGGCGCCCAACATTCTGGCAGGCGAAGTAGGCGCCCAACATGGCATCAGCTGCACTGCTGCAGGCATCTCTAGCTGATTAAGCTGCGTGGTATTTTAAACCCAGCTGTCGACTCCAGACTTAGTACGCGCACTCGCACTCTACCACCACGGCCGCGGTTCCCCGCACCTTTCATGATTTAATTTTCATCGAGGCGCGTCTACGGTTGGTGCTGACATTGAATCCGATCTTACAGGAACTTGAACTCGGACTTATTCTGACGGAGAAGATTCTGTCTTTTTCATGTCTGTTTACAGCTGTACGTGTACAAATTCCAGCTGCTTGAGCATCCAAGCATTCAACCGGTCAACAGTGCAACAGTGTTGAAGTACGCGATGGAGAGTCCCGCGGCCACCGACTCTTTGGTGCCTTGGGTTCCTAAAAATCTGAGGTGTGCAGAATTTCCATGTCCCTCGGTGGACCGAGATTCAGCTGGGCGAGTTGGCTAACCCATGGTTTGTAAACCTTCTCGTTGGAGTTGAAAGTTCAGATGAAGTCCTCATCGAGTTCTCATCACTAACGGAACTCCAGCACCGCCTGCCTATCTGGAATCTGTGACCTCTGCCCGGTTCCCATCGTTAAATGTGCGACCGGTCGCTCTTGGGTCGGTCGACTCCTCCAACCAGAATTTTTGAAATCAAGCGCCCAGGCTGATGGAGCAATGTTGCCATCAGTTTTTTAGCGCCGCACAGCCAATCGCGGCTGATAATCATGTTTTCCCTCTTCTCAGTTTCTCTTCTTCCCCCTTGGCCCTCCGTTTGTGTTGACGCCTAACATGTTCCTCAAAGACGTCTTTCAAGTCCATGGGGCGCCTCGCCTTCTGCGAAGGCTCATTCGATTAGCGCCTACACGGCGCCTCCCTTTAGCGCCAGCGCCCAAAATCGTATTTGGATAGATGAGAGGCAGATTATTTTCTGATTGGATACCAGGTACGTCTCCGCGTGTCTCCGCGTGGAGGTTTCAGATGCAACGCGACTTTATTTAGACTTGGGTCGCGCCAGCCGTCGCGGTCGCAAACTGCGCACCCTTCCACCCGAGTGACTCGCCTTTTTGGCTATTACTCGGCCCAGGTCCCGCACTGCCGCCGCCCTCCAGTCACTTATAAACTACGTCGGCGTCCGCCAAGGGCACTTTGCATCTTTCTCCTCCCACAATGGCAGCACCTTTCGTCTTCGTCCCCCAAGCGGATACCTCGACGCAGTATGGTGCTCCTTACCACAACTATTACTACGGGACCCCGCAGGGAGGGCCCTCGCCTTTCCTCCCTCCAAATTCCCTCCCGTACTCCTCCCCTTATCTCGCGCCATCCGACGGTCCCAGGACGCCAAATGCCTTCGACCCCAACAGCGTCCTGTGGCCTGAAGAGACCCCCCAGTATGAGTCCCCGTACACGGCGTCGTGGACCCCCCTGGCGCCGCGGCAGCGCACCAACTCGTGGCACGGTCCCGCCGCAGCCCGTCCGGGATCGCCCTTCCTCCAGCCCACGGCACCCGCCTTCCTGCACGCCCACTCCAACTTTAACAAAGCGCACAAGAAGTCCGTTTCGTGGGACACGACGCCCGCCTGGGCCAAGAACGCTCATCCGTATCTCAACGCTGGCGTGCCAGCGCAGATACACCCGTGGCTGAACGCCGAGGCGCCCTCGCCCGTCTTCCACTTCGACCTCGCGCACGCGGCGTTCCTCCCCTTGCAGCTCGTCTCGACGAACCCGCCGCAGAGCGCCGTCGTCGGCACGACGCAGATCCGCGAGCACGCGTTCTACCCGCCCAGCACCAGGCTGCGCATCCTGCACCCGCGGCTGCCGTTCTGGCCAATCGACATCGCGCTGCCCTCCACCGCGCACGGCGCGCCGCCGATCTCGCTCGGCGACGTGCTCATCACGCTGCACCGCGCAATGCACCAGCGCATCACGCACGCGGACTGGGCGACGCTCGGGAAGGAGGACGAGCAGCGCGTGACGCACGCATTCACGGCGCGCTGCCGCGCGGAGGCGGTCCGGAGCGGGGTGCCGCCGGCGCAGCTGCGCGATCGCGAGGTGGCGGTGCGCAATCAGGGCGTGAAGCGTGTGGACTTCCTACTCGGGAAGACGGTGTTCCTGGGGCTCTCGCGCGCGCGTGAAGACCCAGAGGGCTGTTTGCGGCTAGTGACCATGTAAGGCGCGGTTCGGTGCGTTGGAGGGATCGGGATTTATTGCGCGTGGATACGCCCTAAAAGTACCCCAGTTACTATTAATGGCGCTCATGGACGCTTGCATTTTATTTTTTATGTACGCTTGTACACTGTACCCGAATGTAATGTGTATGCACTATGCTCTGCTGTCTGAACGACGTTTCCAAGTCTCCCACTCGACTCGTCTCTCCTCGGTCATGGCATTGACAGTCAGAGGAGCGCAAGAGCGGAAGCGCCAGGGTGCTAAGGCAATGGGACATCTCCGAGAGCCTGCCGCGGCAACACGGCCCGCGGCCCGAGCTTACCCTCCCGCATCCAACACCATTTCCTCTCTCCCCACCCACACCGCGCTGCCTCTCCTCCCTCCCCGCCCGTACCCGTGCTCTAGCGCCGAAACCGATGTCCTCGACATAGTCCTTGAATGAATCCAATACAAATCACCGTGACCTCAAGTTTCAACTAAAAACAGACACTTGCCATAATCTCGGCGCATATGGGCGTCAAAGTTGGCACGGGCCCGGGATCGAGTCGCCCGGAAAGCAACATTGAGTCACCCTATATTTTAATATATGCCCACTATTTGAGGCGGTGAACCTCTCCTACTTGCTCCCATGCCCAAAAAAAAATCATACGAAGGCCACTGGCAGGATAACAAGTGAGGACTTCTTCGAATCATCTGCATTTCCCATACCGGTGGCTTCAGCCTTTTTCATACGCTTTTTAAACCTGGGCTGCGAAGGAGTACTAGTATCTTCCACTGGAAACAGCACAAGAAAAAGACGGACGGAATAGCAAATCGACGGTTCCTACCACAGATAAGCAATATAGCTGCTCTTTCGAAGCAAGATAAAATTCGTCGTCCGACCTAAGACCCGAAGCATGTTGAAGAATAGCTGTACTGAAAATCGGTCTATTCAAGCTTGAACGCTGAGTCACAAAATAAAATGATAAATAAAAACCACAAAGCGCAGGTCTTGAGCCTGAATTTTGAAAGAGATCGGTCCAGGAGGACTAAGTACGGGAGAGCAATGCAAAAGCGGGAGTTCCAAGTCACCAACAGCGCCCGGAGATAATCCTATATAATCAACCGCATTACAGATCCGCTGTGTGCCCCCAAACCATCAGCAAATCCCGAGCAACCGCAAACACGACAACGTACACAGTATATGCGCCTTGTCGCGGATATTCGGATTTGGGCCCACACCGCCGGACTTTTCCGTGGTCATGGCCGGCATACCCTCAGGTTGCTGAACTTGTGTGGAGGAGGATGAGGGGGAGTTAAGTTGTTGGAACAGCGCGGCCTCGTGGTCGCGTTCTGCCATCGATGCGTCCTGGGCGGCGGTGTCTCGTCCACCCCAGCTTTCTGGGACTATGTAGGTGGGTGAGGAATTTGAAGGAGGGCAAAAATGTGAAAGACGACGCACATAGATTTATGATGAAGCGAATACACGAGCTGTCGCTGCTGTGACTGCACAACGCTGCAAACACCCGAGAGAAAGAGGTCAGCACGATTCGTGAGTTAGGGGAGGGTATGCATACCGCAGCACGTGCAGCAGGAGAGGAAGATGTCGCAGCAGTCTACGTTCGACATTAGGCCTGCCTGGTCGTCGTAAAGAGTGTGGTGGTTGAAGAAAGAATGTGGTGGTGGTGGTGGTGGTGACAGCTGTGGTCAAGAGCCAGGAAGGGATCAAGGGGATTCGATCGTTCGTCAAAAGGCGGGGACAGGTAGCCGACCTGTTGATAATAATCGAAATATATTCAATCAATTCAATGGGTCCGAGGATCCAAACTCTCCAAAAACGCAACCAAGTCCTGTGCGAAGATTTTATGGACCGCACTGGTCGGATGCAGATGGTCGCGCCAGATCGCGCCTCCCCCGCGATTTGCATCCTTCGCGGGCAAAGCGTCCATATCCAAGGGAGGATGGACTGGTTCCTCAGGAGCGAGATCGGGACCTATGACGGCCCGGGTCATTATTGGACAAAAGTGCATTCTGCACGATGCTGCACGCGTGCCTCCATGCAGATGAGTGCCGGCGCGTGCAAACACGTGCGACTGCGTGCATTTGAATGCTGTTTACAAGCTGCATTGATCTGCACTCTGGCTGCATTCGGGAAGGGACTTTTTTTCTTCTCGAGTGGAAATTTGCAACTTCGTACTGGGCGCGCCCAAAATCAACTCAATATTCAGTCCCATGACTCCGTCAGGTGGCTCGATTGTGAAATTGCCCCCTATTCCTATTTTGATTGGCGATGAAAGAGGAAGAGACAGAAATAAGAATGGAAGGAAGGAAGAAGGCTCAATAAGCGGACCTACATTCACCCACACCCTAATGTTCATCAGGTGGATTATTTCAGCAGCAATGAGAAGAGGTGAATCAAGGATTCACGGCCATTGGTAGGTAGTCTCTCGTAGACAGACGCTACAACAATTTCCTCGTTCGTACCTCACGTTTGTTGTAATTGGTAGGTAGGTATACTCCGGCGCGGTCCCGTTGAGAAACAACCAGGGCCGGGCTACATTGGTGAGCATACACTTCCGCTCTGGAGTCAATGTAAATTTCAGAGAGGTTGAACTTTGAAGTTGAAACGTGAACACAGCAAATCATTTGCATTCTTTGCCATAAGTTCAACGTGATCCAAGCCTCCCACTCGACTCGTCTCTCCTCAGTCCTGGCATTGACAGTCAAGGAGCGCAAGAGCGGAAGCGCCACTGTGCTAACGCAATGGGACATCTCCGGGAGCCTGCGGCGGCAAGACGGGTGCCACACCATCTTCGTCACTTCGTTACTTCGCTTAAGTTGCCGGATCTTCGTGACTTTTGATGGGAACCTGTGAATGTTCGTGACATTGGCATATTTTGGGAAAGCTCGTGAGTTGTTTGTTACACGGCAACTGCTCTGCGCATCACGAATTGATGGGTATCAGCGGTGTGCCGAGCATGGCCGGTTAGGTTCGGGTTAGGTGGTTAGGGGTTTGGGTTAGGTGGTTAGGTGGTTAGAGGTTTGGGTTAGGTGGTTAGGGTGGTTAGAGGTTAGAGGTAGGGGTTATGGTTAAAGTTAGTGTTAGGGTAAGGTATCTATATGAAAAACCCGCCCGGCCTTGTGCTGACGGAACAATGATGGCCGATGCTTCCGGGTTCTTGAACGTGCCGAGTTAAATGACGAACTTTCCCAAAAACATGCCAATGTGACGAAGATTTACAGGTTTTCATCAAAGTCACGAAGATCCGCGAACTTACGCGAAGTAACGAAGTGACGAAGGTGAGGTATACTCGCAAGACGGCCCGCGGCCCAAGCTTACCCTCCCGTGTCCAACACCATTTTCTCTCTTCCCACCCACACCGCGCTGCCTCTGGTCCCTCCCCGTCCGTACCCGTGCTCGCTCTAGCCCCGAAACCGATGTCCCGAGATAGTCCTTGAATGAATCTACGTTGCCAATACAAATCACTTGTGTGTTTTTAAAGATTGTGCGCCGGGCTTACAGTAAATTGAAGGGAATGTATCTACAGTCAGGTCATTTTTTAATTCACTTTGAGCAATAATCCGGCGCAGATGTGTACCTCCAACTTTGTACTGGATTCAATTTCCTCCGATTTCCCTCGACCTTAGAGAAGCCAAGGATGGACTCGAAGTACAATCAAATTTCGGTCGACTTGGCTTACCGGAACGATACTCAGAGTATGAGTCCGGAAGGGGTAGGGGACTCGAATAAAATAAACCTGATTTCAACAACTTACCGCCGCCCGACTACTTTTTTATGGATTCAGGTCCTAGTTTAAAAAAAACCGAGGGGAGAGCCAGGGTGAACGAAAGGATGGAACGTGCAATGCGGCGGAAATTGGATTTGAATCTGGATGCATGGCCTGGTTTTTAAATTATGTTGAGCCTTGAAGCATGTTATTGAATGGACGAAGTCCTGAAGCAAAAAAATAATCAGTTGGATGCGATGATGGAATGGACTTGCGGGTTGCGTTGCGAGTCAAACGTTCGTACAATCGAATCTGGGAGACATAGAACGTTTACGGGGCCGCGCCGGGGATATATCTACTTACCTACCCGCACCATATAAGAACTCAAGGACGAAAAAAAAAACACCTGGAGTCAGGGAACCCCATCCCCGAGAAGCCCGAGGCACAATCCTGCTTGAAAAAAGAATGAGTGAAAAGATAGAACGAGGTACAGATACATATTGCTCATCCCACCGTTCCCATGAGCCTTCTGAGGATCTACGGATGTAAGATCCAAAATCGTGGCTTGTACTAGTAGAGTATAATCTCGAAGAACTGCCAATTTTGAAGGCTGTATCGGGGCCGTTGAAGTTTGAAGAGGAAACGCGTGGGGTAAAAGAAATTGATGGCGCCGAGTTTGACACGGGGATTGCGAATTCTGAAGGCTATGGCAAAGGTTTAAAGGGCCCAGTTGAAGTCTGAGTGGCGTGTTGAAGAAACCCGCCGGGGTTCAATAATTGAATGATCGGATTGGAAGGACTCAAAATTTGGAGGGGAGAGAGTTTGGAAATAGCGTACTGCAATCGCGGCTTTGAGAGCCTGATTCAGGTGTGCTCATCCTCTGCAACGGTAACGAAAGATCGGCCAACGGCGTCGAAGAGCGATTATCTTGATGGGATGTGTCATGATCACTTTTACGTAGCACCATCAAAAGACCAATCAACCCTTCCTCCTCAGAGAGTCTCAGTCATGTCGTCGTCGGTCCTCCCCGCCATCACCGCGCGTCCTCCCAAGACTTACCTGCCGCTACTCGATGCACACAGCAAGGTCGATATATACCACCCCAACGTCCACAGCGGCCCTCCCATTCTGCCATTTCGCGCTTTCCCTTCTGAACCAGACAGCGGTATGGTCGGCGTCCCCTTGGGCATCGTCCTCGACGCCTGCTTCGTTGTAGCAGGGAACCAGCCGGGCGAGTTGCACCTCTACGCTCTACCGCAGGAGCGGGTCGCCGGCGCCGATTCCGACCCGGACGGGCTGTTGGTACCAGGAATGTACCATTTCGTCGTCGTCCAGGCAGGAGGGTATGCCGTCAGCGTCTTTCGGATTCTTCTCCCTGACGTTCTCAAAGGGGGCTAGACTACAACTACCATCTCTGCGGGTCTTTTGCCGCCTGGACGCCGCCTGTCGAAATACCCACCCGTTGGCTGGGAGGCGAGGCCGCGCGCGCTCCACCCCCGCCGAACATCTCCAACATCAGTGCCGCGGTAAAGTCGGACGACAAAGTCTGCATCATGACGGGCGCCGCCACGGGTCTTCAGGCGAGCCACCTAGTGCCCAAAGCTAAAGCAGAGTGGGTACGTTCCGTTTTCCTGGTTCAACAATCAATCTTATCCGTCGCAAATCCCAGTTTTTCTTCCACTACCGCGTGCTCGCCGGATATGGTGGGGATCCTGAACAGGACCTTAACTCGGTGCGCAACGAGGTGACGCTCCGTGCGGACCTGACTGGGCAATTCGACCAAGGCCTCTTCCTTTTCGCCCCCTATGCAGATCGTGTGGTGGCAGTGTTCGCCAAGATCATGGCCCAAGACCTCGCGCACGAGTACCACCTTAGAGCGATCGACTTCCCGACGCGCATCCGCCGCGGTTATCTCTTCATTCGGTTTGCTTGGAATGTCCTCAAATTCCTGACCCCCGGGCTGGCGGATGCAGCGGCCGCGATCCGCCCCCTGGAAGAGCGCCCGGACGGCGGAGGCTTCCTCAAGCGGAAACGCGCCGATGACGCAGGCGGCGGGTCAAAGAAGCCCAAGAAAGGCGGCATCGGGGGCGACGGCGCCAGGAAGCGGGAAGACGTGGGAGGCCGCAGTGGGGGCGGCGGCGCCGATGAAGACGTCGGAGGCGCCAACGACGGCGACGGCGAGCTAGCCGAGAACGGGGAGAGTGCCCCCACAACAGAGGACGAGGACGAAGCCCAGCTCGCCGTGTTCGAGACTCTGGATGCGGCGCTCAAGAGTGAGTACAGCTTCTCCCGCTTGATCTGCCTGACTCACCATTCTTCCTCCAGCTCGCCCCCTCACCGTCGACGATGTCCAGGCCGGGCGATACCCTGGATTCGCCAGCATCAAGCGACTCGAGCGCGAGTACCGGCGGGCCCATCCGCAGGTGTCCGCGGTGGGGGATCCGCGTGTATGGGAGGAAGGTGATGATGACTAGACGAGGTTGCGCCGCCTAGCACTACGATGTACGAATATATGGGGCCCCCAGAAAACTAGGGTTAGACATTCTAGAATAATCTGGATCATCCTCTCGTTGACAGCGATCCTCTAGCGCATCACCATCTCGCTTGCCCCGCGCTTTCAGCGGATCCATATTATTATCATACTAGTTTGGCACCTCGTGAAAGAACTAACTCAGGTACTCAGTCTGGCTCCTCTGAGCTGGGGACTAATACTGGGGTGTGACCTCGCGAATCGCAACGGCCATGCAACTAATCTGGAAACTGAGAAATGAGAGAGTACTGGAGACCTCCACTTCTGCAACCGACAAGGAGATGCATAATCGTTGGGTCTCAATTGATCAATAATCCAACTCTGCCCTCAAGCGAGACAAAATCGATCTTGATTTGGATCCTTGGAGTGGTACACTCGTGGATGAGGATTCCCTGCCGGATGACTGGACTCCCGAGATACCCGAGTGCACGAACAAGTGGTATAAGGGTGCAGTGCTTCGTCCTCCAGTCAGGTGCGGGCCTCGAATTTCGTGACGAACCATATCGATTCACATACGAATTCAGAAACATTGAGTTTTGAAGTTTAGGATAGATTAATATTGGTACGCATACAGGTAGGAATGTATTTTTAAATTTATATTTGCTTCCTCTGTTTACTCAGAAATCTCGGTGACGGTACCCAACCGAAGGTCGAGTTTCCCCACTTCCTTCGTTTGAAAGGCCGCAAGCAACAGTGGTCGTGCGTTGATCCACAATTCGCGAGCGCCTTGCAAGTCCCCCGCGCGCCAGGAAATATTTCCGAGACGCAACATACACTGTCCTCGGCCACGACCGAGGTCCATCGCGGTGGTGGCATCGAGGACGGTATTAAAGATTGCCTGTGCGGTTATTTCATCGCCATTTCGAAGGAACCCATCCCCCATGAGGCAAAGTGCCTGGTACGTTGCAGGCAAGTCCCCAATTTTGTTGGCAAACGCAAAAAATACTACCGCCCATTTGAATGCATCCTCTGTGCTGGTCATCCCGGTGTGGATGTCGGATAATCGCTGTAAGCACACCAGGAAGACTTCTGGGTCCCTTCCCCGAGACTGCAGCAGACACCTCTCGAATAATTCCCTCGCTTCCTTGCGTTGTCCACGACGCAGGTGTAATTCACCCATAGCCTGGTCGCAGATGAGAAAGCCCCGCGGCGACGAGATATATGCTGATATGGTTCGGCCGTCCTGAATGTTCTGGAGTATCGCGAGCTCCTCGGTTCCAAGGATGATGTCGATATAAGCGAGGGATGCGAGGGAGGTAACATGGGATTGTGGGGCTTTCAGTTTGGAGCTCGAGTTTTTCATGAGACGATAAAGCTCTTGGGCCTCCAGAAGATTACTTTGCTCCATATAAGCCTGGGCCTGCATGCCCACGAGGAAGAGATCGGGTTGTCCGAGTTCCAGACCACATGCTCGAAGGAGTTCCCTCCCCTGGACGCAAAGTTCCACTGCCCTCGAAAATCGTCCGCGGCGAAGGTGATAGAACGCTTGGTGCCCCATGCACTCGGCCTCGGCGAGGAAGTCTCCTCTCAAGCGGCCAATGCGGTGGCCTTGTAGAGAGTAAATGAAAGCCTTGCGGGGATGGCCCGACATGGCGTGAAGAAAACACAGTCCAAATATCGCCGAGTATTGTTCCGCAATATCGCCGGTTTGTTTAGCTATTGCAAGGCCGCGGGTATTGAATTCGAGGGCTGTTGACAGATGCCCGACTTGGTAGTGGTATCTACCGAGAGACGTATAGAAAGCGGCTAAACATGTTTCAACATTTCTCCGCGGTAGCAGGATAATGCCGGCTCACCTTGACCAGAATAGTCTTGGGCATTTTCAAAGTGGTGAATACCCTTGGTGGTCAGCCGGTCAACATCTCCAGGTGGAATTAGTCTTGGGTACGAAGAAAAGAGAGACCGCAGGTATTTGCCGTGAACAACATCATCCGTGATGTGGTCAAGAATGGCGGGCAAACGTTCGAGTAGGCCTGTCCCCTCGCGGGCAGTGAGGAGTGTGAAGCGATCTAGTGCGAGCGCCGCCAGGATGGACTGCTTCAAGTCATCTCCCTCGGCACCCAGTCCGCTATTTACTACCGAGCGGACATTTCCAAGATTCACGGCGAGTCGAGGGACGAACGAGTTCGCTAAGAGCGGTCGGCGTTGGTCCCAAGTTCGCAACATTTCATACAAGTAGCTCCTCATCGGTTGGAATAAGGATGTAGAAACAGGAAAGTGTGTATTCATATATTCCCGGATCGGCGCGAGCACTTTGATGCGACCATCGTAGTCCAGATAGGCGAGTGAGGTGCCCAGGAGGAGTGACTTTATGTGAAGGATATCCGGAATGGGGATACCGGATTGTGTGAGCTCGACATCAGAGGTTCCATCAGGTAAAATCGAGAGTAGTCCAAGGAGCCGTTTGGCATTTGGGGTGGCCGATAACCGATGGCTATTGACTGAAACAAGGATGGATTTTTCAAGGTTGGACCGCTTGTCATTCCCTTCCGAAATCAGTTTTGTACGCTCGGCTTCCCAGCGGGAGAGTGCGGCAATGTACCCCTCATAAGAGGCCACATTCGCCATCAAACTGATTGCCAGAGGTAAATTGCCAGTAGCTTCCAGCAACCCTGCGAGTGCGGTGTCCTCCACGGGCCCCGCAGGTTCGTCTGCGATATCGATGAATGTTTGGCGAGCCGCATGCGCGGTGAGTGGTTTTAGTTGAGGGAGGAATGGGCGACTCCACTTTACACTTGCCGGGCGTTCTGCGCCCCTCATCGTGACCTTCGTCGCACTTTTAATTTGGGACGGGAGAATAATAACAAACTCACCAGAATGGCCACGCCCGCGATATCAACCAACATTGAGAGAACTCCCTCAACGTCACCACGAGACGCTCGAGGTTCCCAGGGTGTTTCAAAATTATCAAACACCAGGAGGGTTTGGGTAGGGGATCCAACGCGCAGGTGATCACAGATATCTTGGGCAGGGCTTTTCGAGGACTCGAGGCCCAGATGACTCCCAAGGATGTATATCAATGCCTTCGCAGAGTTTGCCGTTTCGCATTGGATGAAATGGCGGTTGGTATATTTCGCGACTATATCGGGGTGGTGAAGAGCGGCCGTGGCAAGTGTTGTTTTCCCAACACCACCCGAGCCAACGATGGCAACCCAGGGGGAATCACCCAACAAAGTAAGTAGGACCGCTTCGAGCTCAATTTCCCTCCCACGGAATATTTGCGGTGGTGGAGGTAGAAGGGATAATACAGACGACCTTGACTCGGAATCAATTTTCATTCGAACTTGTAGGAGAAGGCGACATACGTGCTGTGGCCTTGAAGCCGGCTGCTCTGAATCTAGCACGACATTTGAAAGTCAACCCCAAGAGCTTAATGATGTTAATCATACCGAAGAGGCGCCATCAGAGGTATTGGTTCGATCAAAGAGCTCAAACAATTCCTTCTGGCATTTGCCGGCATTACAGTCAAATTCTTCCAACACAACACGAAGTCTGGCCTCCGACACCGACTAGGATGGTACAGTCATTTGCCTGCGGCGGGACAAACCAGCACACCCACCTTGAACAAGTAAAGGATATCCTGCATTTCTAGCTCGCAGGAGTCAATTTGTTGCAGGATTTCAGTTTGTTTAAAGAAGCGTTTGAAGGTGCCGAGCTCCTGCTGCGCTCGCAAGCATGATTGAATCTTCTGGAGATTTCTTTTGCGCAGTTAAATATAACGTGGGATGAACAGCGACGCATCCGTACTGTGCCAAGCGACCAATTGCATCGAGCGTGGACGGGGAAAGCGAAGACGTGGAATCGGCTGAACAGATGGTGGCCAGGACACATAAAAGCTGGTGAACACGCTCCAAGATATGGACCCAGCGTTCCTTGTTGGACTTAACACCCTGGAAGGTCATGCGTTAGAGATGACTGATGTGATTCCCATGCATACTTCCGCCGTTTCCAGGAGCAGCAATGTGATTCGGGAGACGGTGGAGACCAAAGGCAGTTCGGTGGCATGAGTGTCGGTGAGGATCTCAAGAACGATCTTGATGTATCGAATAATATCATCGGCGCGAGTAACGAGCATCGTGAAGGGCGACTAAGGGGAATGTATCATTGATTCACGGGCGCAGTTTATATCGCGGTCCAGTACTATCTTGAGCCTCGGCGGATCTATCGATAAGTAATTTAGGTGAGAGCCATAGCATGTGACAGATAGACGCAGAAATTAAATACAGCAACAGTGTGAACTTTACGCGCGGATTGGGAAGGAAAAGTCGGTGGATTGCGGGTTTCAATGCGCACACCATTTGTGCGGGGGTATATTTCCTTGTGTCCTACGTTAGTATGCGACTTTTAAAGGGGAGGCGACGCCTGTCAAGGGTCGTAAATTGACTGAGAATGTCGGGGCAGGCCAAGTCCCAAAGAGGATAGGAGGGACGGCGTCTAACTGCCAGGAACCGTCGAGCCTTCCCGATGATGGTCATGTGTCGATGTTCACTTTCAGATCCGGTGTGCGTGGAGATTCTGCAGACTCAGGGTCCTACCTATCTCACCTCCACTCATCCACCGGCTCCGGTAAAAACTGCGCGGCCGTTCAAGTTCTCGCACATACCGGGGAGCGAATCAGAAGAGACACAAAGATGCGAGAGCGACGTGCGTGGGTTGCCACTCAGTCCCATGTATATGAGGTACGTAGCTGCATGCAGTATCACCGCTAGTGACTTGCATCGGATGAGGCGCAGAGGAGAGCTTGAATGATATTTCTTAGCATGCGCGCTGGTGAAAGAGGTCAAGAAGAAGTGATATGACTCGGAAGTGCTTCCGCCATCTGATCATGATGCGCGGCTCCGGCCCGGGATAGGGGTTTTTTCGAGATCTCATAGTTCAGACTAACTCCCAGTCTGAAAAAAATGAATGAAGTGAAATATTTTCTTGGCGAGCGCATCACCTGCATATGCGCCCTGATTGTCAGCGAGTACCTGGTTTGATTGTGAGTCGAGTCCAGTTTAGTAGCATTAGTTGATTCGTGTAGGACCGGAACAGGGCGAGAACCAAATTATCTCGAGGAAATTACCACCTCCGAGGAACATTTCAGTCGATTTTGTAACCAATGCCTCGCTATGATTGAAAAGAGCTGAAACTCACTTTACAGTGAAAAAAAGTTTCGGTTTAGCCTAATTTTGTTTTTTTTCACACGTAGTGAATTTTGATGTCAGCACTACACAGGAGGGAAAATTTGTGCCTGCGGCCCTGGGGAGTACTCGACTAAGCAAAGTCCGCATTTTTTAAAGCATCTCTGCACACAGAATCTCGAACGGCAACTAAAATAGAGGCATGGGAAACGATTGCGCCTGGCCAGGCCAAATGCGGGTCTGGGGCCTGGTCCACATATGACATCAGAGCCGACAGTTCTATCTGTTCTGTCAGGATTTCTCAGTGCCAGAATGAATCTGGACGAGGGTCTTTGACCTCCCTTATTGCGGATACCCAAAATATTCGTTGCCGTACACAGTAACCAACAGTGTCAATTTATTGGGATCCTTATTTTCGGACGGGAAGGTGGTGGGAAATGAGGAAAGCAAGAGGGAAGTTGTCGTGTAGTGTGGTTCCCGGGTGAGGGAGTCTGCTTCCCATAAATCGACTTACACGCTACATGGGAGTTTTGCTTTAGCAACACGTAATTGGACAAGAATATTAATGGTGGCATCTCACCCACGGCAGTCGTCGAAGCAGAGGTTTTCCGGACACTCGGAGTCAGTCGGAAACTCTGCACAGCAGCTAGTACAGAACGCGGTACATTGCTGGGAAAACGAGTGAGATAACGAGATTTAAATCGCAATACTGGGAAAGCCCTCGTCAGACTAACCGCTGCAGTGCCGACGATCCGGTGTAGCCGAATCCAGTCGCAGTTGTCGCCGGTGGCGCGGGCCGACAAGACGAGCGACGCGAGGAGCAGGATGATCATGGTAGGCCGCATAGCAATGGCTGGGTGGGGATTGTGAAGGGGTTTTGAACTTTGGGCTTCCGGGATTGATTGGAGTTGGCTCTTGTGGTGGCTCTTAAGAGAGTGCCAAGCAGGGGTTATCTGGGCGACAGACACTCTGACAGAAGATATTCGTACCTTGTCGAAAACTATCACGGCTTGACAAACCTTGCGCGCAAAAATGATGATAGTCAAAATGGACTCGGAGGCGGGCCGCTGGGCAACGTTTGTCCACGATCTCGTAGTATGACAGCGGGTAGCACAAAAACAACCAGACCTGATTGTAATATTTGTATTGAGGGTCCTCAACGGCACGCACCCTGGATGGGCGCCCAACATCCTCGACGTCGGAAGCCGTTGAAGGCGGAGTCAGATCTGACCGAGAATGTCAACGCGCGGTGCAGCTCCCACTGCGGTCGAATTAAGAGGCGTCAAAGTTGGGAGTCCGGTGCCTGGAATGACTTCGGGGAAGGCATCGAGGCCGGCGGGGAGACAAGAGTCACTGGGCTGAACGAGTATGGCGTTCATTTTGTACATTAATGATTTCACGCAACATTTTCATTTCGCGCGCCACCTTAGACATTTGTGCGCCACTTTTCATTTTTCGGGCATCATTGCAGCGGGTCACTCTTTCCGATTTCGCGCGCGACTTATTGACAGGCTTAAAATGTACTCTTTTGACTGATTCCAACCACACTTTACCCTTGTTTGCTTCAGAGGTACTACGCCTGCACACGTAACTCAATCCGGCAATTATGTATATTTCGACATCACCAAAGACCCTTTTTTGATCTGGGGCAAGTTCAGCCCAGCAGTTGGTCTGTCCAGAGTTTCAGGCCGACTGAACACTGATGGACTTTACTATCGATCGCCCTGAAGTGCAAGATTCTTTTGATGGGCCGCCTGTGAGTTTACTACAGGTACTTAGCCTCTCGGCTTTCTCAAGTAGCATTTGGTACATCTGAATATGCATAATCCCAAGCGGCTTAATTTTTGTGGCTCAGTTGAGGGTGGAGCAAGGATGCCGAAAGTGGTCACTTATTTTGGCGGGGAAATGACTAGGAAGTGCAAGATTTGATGGACACCCCTTTTGATTTTTACGTGGCCTCAATTCTTCTGGGATGTGTCCAGAAACTTGATAGAACATTGCTATGTAGCTTACAAGTCTTCAGCCTTTTTTCTGAGGCAAACTGGTTTGAATTGGGGGAGGAAATCCAAAATCTTGCACATCAGGGTCATCTTGCACTTCTGGGCGATCGATAGTATATCAAGTTTGAGTAACACTTCAGCTAATTTTGAGAAAGTCAGTCACCCCTAGTGCTGTCCAAGAATATGTTATGGAATGTTATAATATTAATATCTTCATGATAATATGGATATGATACGGGCCTTGGGCCGATTCAACATAATAATACGACCTGGATATGTTAGGATATGATATTGATATGTTACGATACGCTAGGCCCGCATTATGGATATTATTTTCATATTATGCCTGAGATGTAGTCACCGACGAGGACACTTTGGTGACAGGTCATCCTTATGATCTTTTTTTAGGCATAGAGCCACCCATACCAGGATGAAACTACCTGTGTTTTCGCAACTCATGGCTTAGGTTGACGATCAACAACCGTGAGAATCTTCAATTTTACGTGGTTCAAAATTTCAAAGTCTCTGTATAAAAGCAAGTTGAGGGTCCAAAGTCAAGTATAGCATCTGCAGAGGCATTTGGGAAGGCCAGAAGCCGATGTGCAGCCCACCCCAGTCAAAAGTCCCCAGGTGCAGGGCAGTTGACCCATGTAAAAAGTATATTCTTGATATATTCATAATATATCATAATATGGCGTAATAATATGTGATAATATGTTACAGATACGATATGAACCTGACCAATATCATATCTGGACAGCACTAGTCACCCCGTGTAAATTTAGCAAATATGTGGTGGTCTTCGTGACTTGGAGTCCCGGGTGTGAATTTTTGTCAGTTCAGTTCCTCGCTGCGGTTTGGGTTCGGTTAGGGTTTTGGTCAGTGTCAGGGCCAGGGAATAGGGTTAGGGGAAGTCAAAGTTGGAATCTGAGACCGATTCATCACCAAGAACCGAGACCAGAATCAGTCAGAATTGGTGTTTCTCTTCCAGAGGAGGAACTCGACAGAATTGATGATTCTTGTTCCGATTCTGGCGTCGATTCTGTTTCGATTCTCATGACAGGCCCGTTTTGATCCCGCAGAATCAAGTCCAGAATCGGTGTGAGTGTCATGATTTCCACTTTTGCACCTAACACCCAGGTCATTCAACTTCTACTCAATACAGAATAACCCGGGTGCCAAGGTTCAGGTCATCAATGCCGACAATGGATCAGGTATCCCATCCGGTGCATCATTGATTCCTTTATTTCACCTCTCCTCCAATTACTTTTCCAACCATCCCCTCTCTGCCGCATTACACACTGCACCGTCAACCGTCGCTGGCGACACCCCAGATGTATTTCACATTTATTCTGTTACTTCACTACCAGTTACTACACATTTTACTGTAAACACCCTACTGTATTCTTTATGCTATTCCAGTCTATTCTCCGGAGCTTAATCGGATTACCCAAAACCTATCTCTTTCTGCATCGCCAGTCGCCTACGTCGCAGTAACCCTGCTAGTTAAGGCTCTGTGCTGACAGCGAGAATCGGGGCTGGTCAAAGTTGATTCGATTCTGGAGCAATTCAAAGTCAAGAATTGAGCGCAAAATCGGTCCCAGAATCAGTCTCAAATCCCAGCTTTGACTTCCCTATTGTGGATGGGTTGGCGAAGGGAATTTCGGAGATTGATGGCCAACCACTCTCAAGTAACAAACAATCCTCAAATCTGCTAAGTTTAGATGAGGTAACGAACTCAAGGGGGACCAAAGATAAGAAAAAATAATATTACCTACAAATTTTTTTTCGAGCCTTTGGTCGTACCCGTCGTACCCTCTCCCTCTACGTAAGGTGATCCCATCAAATTCCCCTTTTGGGAACGACATCATTAGGCATCCTCACTATGACGGACCAAGATCTACATTACTACATATAGTCACACCACCAAAAAAAGAAATTTCCGCCCGGCTGAATGGCTTCCCGAAACCTGTAGATTAGGCTACATAAAAAACAATGCTGACACTGTGTATGAAACTACCAGATCCAGCGCGACGAAAATGTTACCGAAACCTATGAAATCAGCAACATTCTTGGCCGGGCTGATTGTAGTGATTTTGCCTACGGTTTGAGCGCGACTGAAAATGATGTCGAAACTAATTGTTTCGGAACATGTTTCGGCTGGTGGCCGGAACAATAACATTCAGGCTGGCCGAAAGCGGCAACGAACCGGTTTTGGCCGGCCCGAAAACAATAGGTTCGGCCAACGTCGAAACTGTCACGGAAACCAATTATTTCGCCGTGTCTGGTACTGCAGCTGAAACCATAGGATTCGGCAGTCATTTGAGCTGGGTTGTAACTGTGTCTGAAACCCAAAGATTCGACAAGGTTGATTTTGTGGCCAAATTCAGCCGTTTCGGCAACACTTTCGCCCAGCTGAATCTCACAGTTTCGTATGCAAATTCAGCTTCATTTTTATTGCAGTCTAATCTAATGCTTTCGGGGACCAATTCAGCTGGGCCGAAATTTCTTTTTTTGGCGGTGTGAGTTCTTGTTAGCCAATCGAGTATTGGCCCAATACTCGGTACTTCAACAGAAGATATTTCAAAATGTGGTAAACCATAAGAAGGTAGTTATCAATTGAGAAGACCTAGATGAAAGTATTTGGCCACCACAGGTATTGTGCTTAATGTGCACGCGATACTACTAATTACAGCTAACAGGACGCGTCTGAACCGCGTTCGATGCCATCGTTCTTGATCTCCTACGGCCGGAGGCTGACGTGGGGAGCTGATGTCGACGCGTCAAGTGAAAAATTGACGCGCTTGTACTCTTGCTTGCGGCAAATAGTGCCCAATGCGGTTCAGATTTCCCTCGCAATCAAGATATTGGTCGGTAACACCTTCCGAACATCAATTTGGCCCAGAAAAGTTGCACACAATTTTTTTTCTCGAAAGGTCCCACCCCTCCGTCCATCTAATAAGTACCTGCTTAAAATTAGCCGAAGTGACCAAGTGACGGAAGGTGGTATAGACTCGTCTAACTGTTGATAGAACACCTGCACTCAGGCCGCGTTTGGGGGGGCCGGAACACATCGTATGAGCGTGGTTTATTGCGGTTGCGGTGTTGACGGAAGAGGTGTTCACCGTTTGCGTTGAATCGCAGTTCATCGGCCATCTCGGCCGAAGTTGATTATGCGGTTCGAGAGATACCAGTACATCTTCGCATTGCGAATCCTCAGGCCTCAGATCTCAGGCCTCAGACCTGAGATTTTCCACGCTTTACTTTGATTAGGTGCTTTCTATACGATAAAAAACTAACTAACTGTGGAGTGGCCACGATTTACTCTGTGTTTTCTGACCATTTTTCGCTGTTTTCAGATGTTTCCGTCCATTTATCACGACCCCTCCATCATTTCTCCGCGCTTCATTTACTTCTGGTTTCGATTATATCCCTCTTCAAACCCTCCGAATCTTCTCTGCGAAACGCTGCCGGGTCGCGATGTTGCGCTTACGCCGGTCGAGGAAGCGGTATTCGGGCGCCATCTTGATAGGCGGGGAACGGACGGGTGTGTGTGCATGAAGCTTCGTGGGGATGAGCGGCGGAGGGTGCACCGCTGCGAAGCCGACATTCGCTGTGTCAAGAAGATCAACGACGACAGGCGATGGGTGCCCATTAGATGCGGGCGGTGTGGAGAGGTGGGTGGCGCCGGAGGTGGCGGAAGAGGCGGAAGCTGGGCAGGGGATATCGCTGATGAGTGGGGGGAGTGTAGGACTGATGAAGCTTTCTGAAAGGATGTCCGAGAGGTTGAGCATGCAAGGCTCTGCAGGCGGCACGGGCGGGTGGACTGCAACCGGCGCGGACTTGACGGCGCGGGGGAGCATATCGGCAAGCGAGAACCGCTCGATGTTGAGGACGGCATCGCGCATCTGCTGTAGGTTCGGGCGCCCCGCCGGGTCCGCTGTGAAGCACCACCAGAAGAAGTCTGCGGCGGCGCGCGTGAGGTGAAGGGTGTTGACGAGATAGTTATCCTCGTCCGCACGATACGCGGCGAACTTCGGGTCAGATGGCTGTGTAGTAAACCATGGAATAGTGCCGGTGGAGAGATTTAGCAGCAGCACGGCGAGTGCCCACAAATCCGACTCGCGAGGGGAATAGGAGACACGACTGGAATCTGTACACTCTGTGGTAGGAGGAAGTGAGAATCGGGAAAGTGTATGAAAACAAAAAGAAAAACTAACCTGGGCTCATGTACGCAAGAGTTCCGGCGCGGAAGGTAGTGGACTCTTCCTCGCGCGTCGCGAAGCCAAAGTCTGCAAGTCGGATTCCTGTTCCTCTCGACGTGCACAAAATGTTCTGTGGTTTGAGATCGCGGTGAAAGACGCCATCGTCGTGACACTGCGCGACAGCGTCGAGAACTTCGAGGAAGGCAACCTTGACGAGAGCCGGGCGGTCGACGTAGATGTGACGTCTGAAGATCAAGTCGAGCATATTGTCCGTCTCCAAATCGAGGATCATGAAGACAAACTCCCCCTCCGGGCCGTCAGTGAAAACATGATGGAAGTTGACGACCCCTGGCTGGTGCGTAACAGCCATGTGCATGCTGAATTCGTTTCGGAGAGTTGACCTCAATAGGGAACCGGGTGCGCCATTCCGCATGCACTTCGCCGCGTAGAACACCGGGTCCTCGGGCGAAGAGGTCGTATCAAGAGCTTTGTAAACCTTGGCAAACCCGCCACAGGCGAGGAGCTCCCCGAGCTGCAGATATCCCTCGTCAACGAAGGCACCAGTGAGATCGGGAAGGCGAGACGAGGGTAAAGTGGGAGACATTTGGAAGGAGGACGGTGTGGAGGAGAGTGAAGCGTTTTGCAGAAAGTTGGGCGAAGAATTTAGAGGGTAAAGGAAGATTGAGCGTCAGAGATCGACTCGACGTGGTAGTGAGAGGGAGAGAAGTAAAGACAGGAGAACTGAGCGCGAGGAGAATTTGAAGAGAAACATCCGCTCGATCATGTCTTGAGTGAACGCTGATCACTCGGAAGCGAGAACGGCTGCAAGTGCAGCATTTCAGGGAGACTCTTGGATGTTGTTTCTTGTGGCTTGAGAGAACAGAGAATTCAACATGAACTTGATGAAGGTTAGGAACAAGCGGGAGGAGTCACGAGACTGACGCGTCAGAGAGGTGAGCAACCAAATAGACCCCAATACCAGGACATAAGTATTTCCTCGTTTTGGATCGAATGAGTTTCTTCCTCCATCGTTGATAAACCACTCTTTGTTTCACGGCGAAAACGTGCGGAAGTTATTTGAATCATTGAGCTCCGAGTCTGAGTTTACTTAATCTAATTACGGAGCTCGAAAAACTTAAGCTGGATTGAATATTTCTTTGGTAGGATCATGTGAGGGGCGGGGGTTGTGCAATGAGGCAGAGGAAGTCCCGAGAGTTTAGAACTCCACATGTTTTCAAAAAATTATGCAAAGTCGATGAACATCCTTGCAACTGCCATTCCATTCAAAATTTCACCGATGGATCCATCGGTGAAAATCACGCGAGCCAAACTCATATGTCCGGCTTTTTTATACGCGTTCCAGGTTAGAACCTCCGGAAGACACAAGGTCGCATGATACCACGGGGAAATCCATCATTGAGGAAGTCTTATACGACGGAGTTCTTTTGCACCAGGCTCGCAGTCATTTCAGAACCACGAGGCAGGCAGAGAAGAGGGTCCAGAATTAGTACATATATATATTTGGCTCCTGTGGAATCCGACTTGGCCCGAGTTTAACTTTTGCGGCCCCCAAAGAAATTCTAGCTGTGAACGTGTGGATCAATACGCAAAAGCGCAAGCCTGAGGGATATCATAGTCCGCGAGAGAACAGGATGGAAGAGTGGCAAATTCTGCCGAGAATTTGGAAGGTAAAATCTAGGAGAGAAAGGTAGGTGGCGAAAAACAGCAAGTATTTTCCGTCATTTCCCGGCACACCTCGCCGGATACCGGCATAAACGGATGCAGCAAAAGTAGTGTATCGTATGCAAAGACTTCACCAAAGTCCGGCACGATTACTGCAATTTCGATGTCGAACACACCTGGGGAGTAGTATCGCCTCTGTGACGGAAGGGATTCGTCCCTGTAACAGTTCAGGACGCGCTCTAAACTTGGGCATGAGGGGACACCGCAGGTGACGGAAGAGTAGTACGCGGGAAAAATACAATGCTGCTTGGAGGTAAAAGATGTTTTAGAGGAATCCCCGAATGACTCAAGTCAAACACTGGAAGAAGACTAATACGGACATGAGCATAGGACCGCTCCTGCGTTGTGAATTCACTCACAGGCGTTCAACTCCTGGCATGTGGTTCCAGTGGCGCACAACTTACACCCGGTCCAGCCCGAACCACCACACTGACCGAACTCGGCTGACACGCTAGATAATTTTGAGCCGGGCTGCAGAAAATAGAAGCTAGTCGGTACACACCAGCCGGTAGGACCAGTTGGGGCTGAAGAAGTCGTGGTCGAAGCTACGGTCGTGGTGCTGGATGTCGGGCCTGCTGGGGCGCCGCCTGCTGGGGTGCCGCCTGCACCCCCTGGGATGATGCCAAACCATTTCAAATCCTCGTTCCCTTGGATGGGTACCTTCACGACGGGAATTTCGAGGCTGAGTGGAAGGGGCTGGATGCTGACAAGAAGGAACTCACCGTATGCCCGACATTGGTTGCCAAGATACCCTGAAGATTCGGGCCGTAGATCGACTTGGTGTAGCCCGAGAGCGGGGTGTTCTGCAGCACCTGCGTCGGCGCGGCGGCGTTATACCCGAAGATGCCGGCCCACTCCTTGATCTCCTCCCCTAGGTTCTCGGGGAGGAGCGTGGTGTCGATGGTGCCGTGATATTCCTGTACCCGCTTCAAAAATACTACAGTGAAGAATACGGTCAGCGTACCTGAATGGGTGGGTACCCGCCGGTATAGCCGGGGAACATGGCGCGCACGACGGAGGTCCACTGCGCGGATGTTGCAGAGACCTGGCCCTCAGCGCAGGAGGAGTTCCATGCGTCGACGCCGCCAAAGTTGGAGACGAAGCAGCCGGCAGCGACGCCGGAGTACACGGTTGCCGCGCGGAAGAGTTCTGGGTAGGTCGCGCAGAGGACGTTGGTCATCATCGCTGTTATACGGTGGCATTATTCCTCCGAATAACGAGACACGAGTAAACGAACCTCCCGACGATGATCCGGTGACGAAGATGCGTGTGGGGTCTGCGCCGTAGGTAGCGATAGCGTAGCTCACCATGCTGGCGATTCCGTTGCTGTCGCCGCCGCCGTTGTGGGTGAGAGTAGCCTTCGAACTGACGTCCCAGCACGTTCCAGAGTTGGGCGAGCTCGGATAAATAACGATAAAGCCATTGGTGTCCGCCAGCTGAGCATAGGGGGAGCCGGTAAAGTATGCTTGCGCTGTACCGGTGCAGTAGTGGATAGCGATGATCACGGCGGGCTTGGCAGTAACAGTGGTCGGCTTGTAAACGAACATTCCGACGTTGGTCGGGTTGGTTCCGAAATTGGTGACCTGCTGGAGCGTCGAGGTCAAACCAGAAACAAGTCCCGACCACAGCAACAGAGTCAAGGCAAGCAGTGTCCGAGGAAAGGCGGCCATGGCGGATAATAAACAACAAGCGCTGGTCGGCTTTTTTATGCGCGTTCCAGGTTAGAACCTCGGGAAAAGTCAGGGGTCCCATGATACGACAGGGAATGCCAAGGAAAGCGATCGAGGAAGTTTTAGATGACGGATATGTCGCCGTTTAATCGCGGGCGGTTGTGCTGCAGGCGGCTGAGACCACGAGGTGGAGGTAAATAAACGACACACATAGAGTGTTTGATGCAGTGGAATCCGACTTTGGTCCGAGCTTGGCGCCCCTGGGTTTTGAGGTTGACAAAATCGAATACCCGAGAGAATCGTGGGTTGATCGTGGGGTTTTGTGGATTGCCCTTCCGCCACACGAATACGTACAATTCGACTTGAGACTCGCCACTGAGTGGGCACGGAGGATGATCGAATTAGTGAAACATCCATGGACTGGTGCGGGGAATCATCACACTGGGGCTGAAGTTGGGCTGAAGAGGGCTGAAGTCCAACGCACGAAGCCTAATCACGGGTCGTCGATCGCGTCAGTTTGCCATCACGCAAACATACCACAACACACACATCGAGTTTCCGCCGGAAATTGAAGCGAGTGAAAGCCTGAACAACGATTATTTTGGACCTGTTGAGGGATTGGTTGCGTTTCAAAAAACGCCTCTGATAAAGTCACAGCTTGAACCTGTTGTATTTGGACCGTGGGGTTTCTGCATGAGACTTTTGACAGCCATTTTTTTCCCCGCATGAGTCCGTGAATTCTCGTACCGGTTCCTGACGTTCTAGTCGATAGTAAATGAACCAAAAAATGAACTTTGTCGACGCCACGTCTTGATAATTTTTCAGTCGATCTATGTACATCTTAGCGGAATCCCATTGCCCACGGAAATCTAATTGCCTATGTATTGCCTGTATTCGCTGGATCAGTGGTTGGTATTTTCTGAATATTTCCTCGTGAGTCGCCGCTTAGCGACTCAGGACTGTGGGAGAAAGGATACCGGCAATCAACATGCCGGCATGGGACGGGCCACGGCCCGACGTGACTCGTCGTCGGACCTTTCCTTTCCTTCCTTTCATTTCTTGGTTTTCTTCATACATCGTCAAAGGCGTCAAACCTCAGTAGTAACTTCCACTCCACGGCAATTGCACCAGAGAACCAAGGCTCAGCGCTCTCTCCGGGAACTCGGAATTTATTGAATGCGCTGCGGCGTCATGATGTTCCTAGACGCGCAGCGCGCAGTCTCGCGCAGTCCGTCAACTCCAAAGATCTAAAAAGAACTTGGAGCTTTCGCCTCGATTCACTTCTTCCTCCCTCCCTCATGTCAAAACACTCCGTTCAACCGCTACTCGTGAGCGCCCCTGCTGGCGCTGGCCTCCCGCAGTATTACCAAGGGCCTCCCACATATCAGACCATCGCAGTACCGATAGAGGTCCATCCCGTGCGCTATCGGCGCTCTCCCCTTCGAAGGTTTCTTGTTGCTTTCTTCGTCACTATTGGCATCTGGGTGACGCTCAAGACTCTGCTTGTCCATCACATCCGCCATGGACACGAGGTTCGTATCTTTGCACTTTTTTTGGCATTCAGGCATCTCACCTTTCATGAAGGATTGGGACTGGTACATCCCCTCCGATATGGTTCTCGAACAGTGTGTGAGCGGTAGCGCCTGGGGGACCTCAGCCGCGGCACTGACAGGGGATTTCTCGGCGGGTGCCTCCTTTGAGATCCCACTGAGCGTTGACACTGTGCTCCTTCTGTCGAGCTACCGAAAATCGTCCTTCTTTTCAACTCACTCCATGTCGGGTACACTCGATGTCACGACCTCTGACCAGTTCAGCGACTCGGCAAAGGTCATTATTCATTCCTTCGATGGAATGCGCACGGATGGAAATATCAGGGTCTGCCTGATGACGGGGACGGACGGTAAAATTGGTGTTGGGATTTTCGTGGGTTCCGCTCCTTCTCGGTGTATATACTTTTCCTGATCAGCCTCTAGCGCAAGGGATCCTGGTGGGATACCAGATCTGCCACTTTTATGAAAATCACTCTCGTTCTCCCGGCGACGGCAGCACTTCCGCAGGTGGAGGGTCTGGAAGTCGACCTTCCCAATTTCTCCATCAATGTCGGGAACCTGAAGGATACCGTCGATTTCAAGTCCGTATCATTGAAGACCACTAACGCCGCCGTTAAAGTCGATGTAAGAATGCTTTCGTCGCTGACTGGGCTGGACTAATCGAAGTTCCAGTCCTTTTCTGCAGCTCGTGTACTTCTGCAAACTTCGAATGCTCGCATCGATGCCGATGTATGTCATACATCATCCGGGCTGTGGCATCATTCACAGTTTCTCGTGCTTTCATGATCAGTCTCTCGTTTCAGCCGACCTTACCCTTAAAACCTCCAACGCTCCGATAACGGGCACATTCAACACCTCTGACTCGCTCCACATCACTACGTCCAATTCGCCGATCAACGTCGCGGTCGGCCTCGAGAGCAATAACAAGGCTAAGCCGACGGTCCTCATTATGAGGACGAGCAACAAGTAAGCACTTTCCTGTCGAGTCTCCGCCCATCCTCACCCGGAAGCCAGCCGCCTCGATGCAAAGGTCACTCTCTCAACCAAGGCGCACATGGGCGGCCGCTATAGCGTGCTGGGTCGGACATCGAACGGCCCGCTCGCCATTTCGATCCCTGGATCCCCCGTCGAGAGTGAGCTCCATCTCAACGCACTCACGTCGAACGCCGCGGCGGAGGTGAAACTCCACAACACGTACCAGGGAGCATTCGGGGTTTCGACGTCGTCGCAATGGTCGGCCAGGGTCACGAGGCTCGACCAGAGCGACGACGATTCACGTCACCTTCACTTCGACAGCAACAGGAAAGGAGAGGTGGGGGGATCTATTTTCGCGAAGGAGGGGAACAAGGGTCTTGGGGAGGTCAGAGTGAGGACGTCAAACGCACAGGCAGTTCTGTTCGTTTAAGACTCAATCGCTCTGTGCAGTATAGCTGAAGGTTGTATTTTTTGTGTCGACGATGAATTCTGGGTCATCGGCTGCCTATTGCCGAAGCCATTATTGAACCGACGTTCCGACAAGACATACTTGGTCCTGACACCCGTCATATATGCATAAAGCAGGATAAATTGATCAGCGCGGTCCCTTTCGGAACATGCTGAGTTGTAGAGACTGTATGTGGCACTAGTACTTCCACATCGGATGAGCGCATGAAAATGAAAGTGCCATCAAATGATCAAAGTGCCATCACACTTCTTTTCCTTTTCCCTCACGCGCCTATTTCGTGTTGTCGTGGAAGTTCGCTGGGAAGTGCCAAATTTGGCCTCATTGTTCGTTCTTTGCCGTGCGTGTATCTCTTCAGAGGACACTCGAGGCCCAGGTGACCCAGAATTCAGCAGCTGCATCTGCATCTGCATGGCACACCATACCCTCTCCAGCGCGTCTCGTGCGACGTGTCCGCAGGAACTGGTCGACCTAATTCTTGGCGAGACAGACAGGGACAACCTCAAGTCGTGTGCCCTCGTGGCTCGCTCGTTTCGACCGACGAGCCAAAAGCTCATTTTCTCCGACCTCACGATTCTGCCTTCGGGACGTGACAGCATTCTCGCTTTGCAACGTCTTGCAGACGTGCTCTCAGCATCTCCGCACCTAGCGCTCCACGTCCGCACGCTGCACCTCGTTCAACCTCGCTTTAATGAGCCGTGTGTGTGGATGCAGTCGGACATCCTCTCCGTAATCCTCTCCGTGTTCACCGGTCTGGAGAGCTTGAACATCCGGCTCTTCAACTGGGATTACTTGCACTCAAGCTGCGAACAAGCCATTTACGCCTTGATCACCCGATCTTCGCTCTCATCCATCGAACTTCAAGAGACTCGCTTGCAAACGAGCGCCAGGCTTTTGGCTTTGCTTCGATGCTTTCCCGCCAGTCTCGAATCTGTATCTTTTTTGACCGTGTTTGCAGCCCATGACTGGTCCGACCGCGATGATCAGAAGATCGCCTCCATAGAGTTGCATCAACTGCGTCTCGCCTCCCTGCACCTCAACAGTCATAGTCCCGCGCTTCTTCATTGGGCGATTCGCGCCGTTGACCCCAAATGTCTCCGACATCTACATACCATTGTCGTGCCACACACACTGCATGACGTCCAGGAGCTTCTAGACAGCGCTGTTTACGTCGAGACCTATAACCTTTCCTTTCAGAGTGTTTTCTGTGCGTTTTTTCACAGATTTACCTGATGCTTCCGCCAAATTAACATGGGTGCTTGCCACATAGCCCACCTTGAAAGCCCCAATCTTGAAAAGATGCAGGGCCTGCGGACGCTGGAAATCTCGGTCACGCTGAACTGGGGTGAAATCGAGGAGGTCGGAGAGCAAGGGCAACACAATCCACTCAACGACGCGATGCGCACCCTGGATACGGCACCACACACCGTCGAACATCTCGTTCTCAACCTGAACATCTGGAACCCGGATGAGCTGTTCCGTTTCATGGGATCTGCGTCCCTCGAGCACCTCGGGGAGGGTCTGCCGGCGTTACGGGATGTTGTTGTCCGGCTCAGGTCCCGCTACGATGATTTGGCTCTGCAGCGCGGGATTCGATATCTCACGGCAGTATTTCATCGGCTCCAGTACCAGGGGATGTTGACCGCCATCGTTGTACGGCCACCGAGGCGGGGGATTAATTGAGGTTTGTGTCGTCGGCAGGCGCTGTCAGTCCACGTAGTATCTCGCAACTCGACGTTTGACCCCCCGCACCCAGACTGCAATTCATCATCGGTTCTCTCTTCGTTTTCCCCCTTCCCTCGTTCCACCTCACAAGTGGTTCGGCATGCCGCCGACTTTCACGTGCCGGTATGTTAGGACTATGATATCGGCACTCGCGTCTTTCAAGTAGGTAGTGTTCTCATCGCTCGGCATACGAACGCGCTGTATTGGCCTAGATTCGTTTCTTCTATGACTGAATCAATTCCAAGAGAATGCAAACGACCAGAGGCGTGAATTCTTCCCCCAATTCGAAACGATCTAGTATTGTGGGAAATAATTCGAATCACATTCCGTTCGTGTACAGCAAAATACCGGGATAAATGAAACCCGGCAGGCCCGTACAATAGTAAAATGGCAGCAACTTCATTGCCCCGACCAGGGCTCTTATTTGCCTCTAATTTAGAGCTTGAACACATTGGGATATCACAACACAGGAAGAAGAGGAGACTGAAGTCCTGATCCAATCCAATACAACGCAGACGATTCGTCATCCAACCACCAGGAAAGTCGCCAGTGCAATCGAAGTACGCAAAACCTTGGAAGGGCCCGGTAGCGTGGGTACGCACCCGCCAGCAATACGTATTTCCTACGCTCATGCTCGCGGGATGACTCGTTCGACTAGAGCCTGGGCCATATGTTCGGCGGACCGTCCGTTTCTTTTTTCTTGCCTTGGTGAATTGAACTCATCTTCGTGACCGCGGTTGCGCCGGAATGGCCGAGAGTTCGCGAGGTCAGCCGAATCTTTTAATTATGGCTAGCAGTTTGAAGTTGCTGTCCATTGTTGGTTCCGTTTTGTTGTGCCCGCGCTTGCAATTGAAGACAAGAACAATAGAGTGGAGCCTCAGCACACGCGAAACAGCCGGGATACAAGAATGTTGATAATGCGTTTCACAGCGGCATATGAAAAGAAATTGAGCCCCAAGTATGCAATTGAACACCGAAGCTCACCGAAAAGTTGCTTTCCATAATTGAGTTATTCTCGAACGAAGGAAAGCCCAGTAGCGGTGGTCCGCACTCGCTCAACATTGAGGTTACGTGCGGCGAATACTTGCGAGTTGTTCGTTCGATTCGAGCTTGGGCTCTGCTGAATCGTACCAGGTATTTTTTCGTAATTATTTCCAGTTTGCCAGGGTGTGCCATACCCTCAATGACAACCGGTAGAGAGAGAGCGCACCAGCCGCGTATGTCGTTGGGAGTTTAGCTTTTCTTGAGGTGGTGATATGGTTCGATGAGGCGTCGGAAAAGTTACCCAGCGCAGCAACCACGCACGAGGCCGAGGTGGGTTCAGTAGAGGCGGAATATTACATAGCTGAACCGCACAGCAGAAATTGGTAGCCGGGATCCAGGAAAGAGTTGGTGTGCGAAGGGTTTTACTTGGCATAGGACACCGATCCGAGGATACGGAAGATAGCCGCCTTCGCAAAAGTATCCAGCACCTCAGAAAGGCCCGGTAGCAGTGGTCTGCGCGCGCGCTCTATAAAGTACAACTGTGGGACATATCTGCGGGTGGCTCGTTCGATTCGGGTCCGGGCTAATAATACTCGAGATTCATGGATACAAGTTTTTCTTCCCTTTTCCATCGTTGCTGGGATACATCCTCGCTTTCGTTATCGAAGAGCCAGATCATATCCGGTGAAGTGGAGCACGGGATGGAAGCGCGGTGGTAGTTTGTTTTGAGTTCGGACACCGAGAAAATAAAATGGCACAATGCGAATTGAGGTTTCAGAAGTCGTTTGAGAGACTAGCGGGGTATCCGTCGCGGAGCAGTTTGCCGCAGCAGGTCTCCAGAGTCCAGCGCATAGCAACAAGAACGAACGACTCGGAGGTCCACACTGGCTCCGGTGGATTGCCAGTGAGACTTTCCATCCGAGTCGGCCGGCGGTGAATAAGATTAAACCCCGTATGGAATGCCGCCAGAATCCAACAGTAGTTTCCGGCGTTTGAAACACCCAGGTTGAGATAAGAAGACACCCAAAACTCGGACAGAACGAAATACTGTACTTTTTCGTTCAAATCGACAGTCACGCGTCACGCACCCCCCTGTCGATGTCGAATTTTGGTCGTGGTCACGCGTCACCCGGGTCTCTGTCGAACCTCCTGATGGTCACACAGGCCCAAAAACCGCCCAAAAGCTCCAAAAAGGCCTAATGTTCGGTGCGAATGTCGAAATTTTCGGGGTGTCACGCAAAATTTCGGCGGCTGTCGAATTGTCGAATAGGTAAAACGTGTCACGCGTCACCCCCCCTGTCGATTTGAACGAAAAAGTACAGTAGACTCAAGAGTCTTGCAAGCACCGTCCGAGTCGGAACCGCATGAAACAAGTGTTGGCAGAGCACTTTGCTGGTAGCGCGGGCATCTGGAGACGAGCTTGCTGTGGTGGTGGCGATGGAACTTGCTGTGGTCATGGTTTTAAGACAAGGAAGCAAATAATAATAATCAATCGCGGACCGAACTCCGAGCAGACGCCCTAGCCAAACACGCACACATCGCGCCTTGAATCATACCCTCAAGATCGCGCCGCCACCCATCCAAACGCCCTCAAGCACGCCACCACCCACGCTACCCACGACCGGCACCGTCAGCGAGCTCCCGAGCTTCCCTCAATCGCCCGTGCGGCGTGGCCGCTCGAAATTACTCGAGTACTCCCGAACGACCGCCGCCTGCTCTTCTGCGTCCACTAGCGCGAACGCCAACGAGTACGGGAACGACTTCACACCGCCCGCATACGAGCTCTGCCCCACGGTCTTTAGGCGCCTCTTCCTTATCTTCATGCGCGAGTGCGAATTCCGGGACATCCGCGTTTCATCTCCCCCCCTACTCGTCTTTCTTGAAGAGTTACTACAACCTGGGCCAAGAACAAATGGTTCTCGCTACCCCCTTTCTCCTCGCTCAGCGGAACAACAGCTGGATGTCGGACACGGGGTGAGGATGTGTACTTGAGACAGCATAGAGTTTTTTTGGCGTGCGTTGGGCCGAGTTGGAGGTGCGTCTTGTTCTTTGCATGATGTATTTTCTTTTCTGTTTGTAGAGTTTTGGGGATGGTTTTTTTGGGGAAGGCGCGGGCAGGCGGTTCTGTAGCGCGGATGCTTTTGGTGAAGACGTTTTGGGTCCGAGGAATTCCTTGCTTTCTTCCTCCGGGCGTTCGAGTCGTGCAGTGCGCTGCGTCTGTGCGTTTGTCCGCACGCTCACCTTCGCTGAGGACGAGGCGTATTTCCCAAAAAGGAAAGATGACCCCGTCCCGATAGTTTATGAGGTTTGTTTAAACATATAGATTCTTTAGTTAACAACACGACAGACAGCACTTTGACCTGATACGTTACAGTCCGAAACCGTGCACCCATGGGCCATCATTACCCGGTCGTGGACTCGTTTTGAGGTGGCAGCCGCGCAAAAACGTAGGGTTCCCCAGCAGCCGCTCTATCGATCTCGACGATCGCATCCTGATCAGGGCTCAGGAGTCCAATGCGCCGTGCGCCATCCGCGGTCGCCATGACATACATGCCAATGGTATTTGGGGAGGCGGTAAATGCCCAGTTCTCGATGCAGTCAGGGCACGCATTGCCTATTCCGTGGTGTATAACGGTGTCACTGCCTTCGCCGGTTACATAGAACTCGGTTACGGTAAGGTTCGCGTCGAGGTAGTAAAATCCCCACTGAAAGGGAGTTGATTCAGGGCCGACACGCGATATACAGGACTGCCTACAGAGGATAACCCGGGTCCGAGGTTGTAGCCGGCGAGGGGGGTCCCAGGGAATACTCCCGGACCGCCGATCGCAACAGCGTGGACTGAGGTGTCGTCCGTGGTGGCGAAGGACCCGGACATGTTGAACGCCACTAGGTCATTGCCGGGGAATTGCTGATATATGGCGCGAGTCTCTCCAGTCTCGGCGGATTGGGCCGCGAACATGCTTCCCACGCGCCCGCCGATGGTGGCGGCAGCGAGGGACTTGAAGGTATCAGCGATTTGAGCCCGCACGGGGAAGTGGCATACGTACGCCGAAACTGAGGAGGATGAATGTCCGCCACATTCACAGACGAAAGCAGGGAGATGTGGAATGGCCAGGGCTCCAGTGAAGATTTCTCGGCTCGAGATGTCGTCTATATAAGTGTATGCTAGATTTACGGTATCATCCTATAATCTGGACTGAATGATGGTTCCCAGAGTATCAAAAGAGGATGACGTCCGGCCGGAATTCAACATGTATCTACCGCTATGTTGGGGCGCCCTCCGAGCTCGGAGCATTGTTGCGGATAATTCTAATGGGAAACTCGGTTCCTCGAGAAATCCCGGTCCATCAGGGAAATCTTTATATTTCTAATGGGAAACCCCTTCAAAATGTTTATCGTTTCATGGAAGAATTGGACTTTGGGGATGGGCTGAAATTTTGAGACTTGGTCTGACCCAGACTATTTCGATCCATTTGCGCGGCATTCGTTCTATGCAACAGCGCCCAATGTCAGCTTAAACGTTGTAGCCCCACGAACATGACTGGTTTGGAGATATCCCCTGAATGATACGTCCACTTCCCCAAGTTGGTGCTCGCACGATAGTCGAATATTCATCATTTGTCCAGACAATGTCAACGAGTCAGCATGAGGTGATCACAACATTTGGTTTCGTGATACTTATAGTTGAAGTCTCTTCCATGCAGCATGAGCCTCAGGAGGATTGAGTTTGACGACAGCCTTCAAGCTGCGGATTGCCAAACCGAGGACGCAGGAGAGGACCGAGAACATGCACAGGATGGAAAAAGAACTAAGACAAAAGTGCAAAGACCCGTGGAAAACACGACTGTGCGGAGTCCCTATTCGGACGCCGGGGATCGAATCCGGGACTGCTTCCTTGTTCGTTCAATTGTAGCCGGTTGAGCACACAGGCCGTGTTTACATTTGTTAATCGCGCCTCCGTCTTACAAGATAGGTAGGTAAACCTACCCGGCGGACTTTACGTATAAAGCGAAAAGAAACCGGGAATGTTGCACTACACCAGGTATCTACGTGGTTCAAATGTTCAACGTATCAAGGTGTCGATGAAGGGAACGGAAGATGTGCGCAAATAAGGAGGAAGACTCAGCCACATGCGCCGGGGTTTTGGATTTTTTCTTCCGGGTGACTTGAACGAGTTCAGGTGCCACACTTCATGATCAGGCGGAGAAGAAGAAGTAGCAGGAGAGAAGTTAGACAAAGCGGAAAGACGTGGACCAAAAACAGGTGACAAACTTTATGATTCGAACGCCGCGAATTGAACTCTCCGTGCGGTATTCCGTAGTGTGAGAGGCGGTGTCACTCTGCACCACGTCCGGGCTGCTCTCGCGTGTGCTGAGGCTGGATACATTGGACATTGTTCGAGAGCGTTCCTTGTCGTGCTAGCGTTGGAAATCGCACATGCATCAGAGAACAAGGGGTTGCTGGGCCGTGCGCGTGAATGCTCGACCTGGACCAGGATGGTTGGTTCGGCCGCGAGACTGAAAACACAAAACTGGGAGTCACTTATTTTTTGCTGAGAAAAGGTACGGAGTAGTGCTGCGCATTGTATACCCATTTCGAGTGTCACATACATTCCTTCTACCCTAGGGTTTTGAAAATGTCGAGTCAATTGGAAGTTGTGAGTGATGGTCGGGATGAAAAATCCACTGATCCCAAATCTGAATCACCGTTTTTAAAAAATGGTGCGCGCGGCATTCGACCGAAGTGGTGGGGGCAAAGCGCTCTGCCGCGCTCCTGGTCAACTTGAGAATCAAAGATGCTCTTGCTTCGAGGTACCATCTGTCAGTCGGCATGTCTCCAGAGTCCGGGAAGCAAGGAGTTATCTAAAGCGCGCCGTTGGGGGCTTTCATATTCTGTTGGCGAGCCTTCCCTCAGTGGCATGCACTTGATTTGACACCGATTTGAATAGAAACCACAACATGCGAGGTACGAGCAAATTATGTTGTAGTGCCTGTCTAGGAGAGACTAAATAAAAACACTCGAGGATGCTTTTCCTGACTGAAAGATTTGGCACCGCGGAAGGTCTCGATCAACAGGCAGTCCACCTGCAAACAACTTACCAGGGGCACGGATCTGATATTCGAGTGAACCGGCGTGGCATTTATAATTACCTGCCTCTCCGATTCAGCACCTCCCGCGGCAACGAGGGCAGGTCCGGCATATTTCTAGCTATATCTACCTACACATGTCTGTCCGTCTGAAGCGTTTTAAGCTCCACAAACTCTGCCTAATCGGCTCTATATGATTTCTAACTACTGCTGTTCATGCTTAACAGTAGTTAAACCCATGACTTGGCGCAGGTGATTGGGCGGGAACTTCCGTTCGAAGGCCGAGTAGTCAACCAAGTCCGTTAGAGGACAAGATGGAGCCCGCTTGGCCGGATAATTGTTCCATCAGCTCTTCCTTGTCGACAGTTCTTTCCCAGAGGACAAAAAATGGCTGCTGAATGAGTGGTGAGTTCGGATCAGTCCGGCAAGGAGAACCGCAACCCGGAGAATGGCGGAGTTTGATTGGCTTTAGCATGTTCGACGACTTCCTTTGTCGATGAGAGGAAGCCTCAGCATAGTATTCAACTCGAGAATCAAGGATGCTCTTGGTTCGAGGTACCATCTGTCAGTCAGCATGTCCCCTGACCTCTTTCAGGCCCTGGTTCTCGAACAGTCGAAGGCGAGAGCGCGCCTTGGGGGCAACTTGGGGGCTCTTATATTCTGTTGGGAAACCTTCTGTTGGGACTCGAGCATGCTTTTCCTTCGATTTACATGTATTCCCTCCTGTTCACAACTTCCTTCAGGTCCCAACTGCCCATCAATGAGAAGTGTTCCCCCAAGTGATTATTGCCATCTTCTTCTCATGGCTATGTCAGTTGCAATTGTGCTGCCTCCGCAAGCGTTTAAACCGCGATGTCTGGTTTCCAAGTTTGCTTTGCACTCAACAATGTCTACTCTTCGAGGTACTCCTCGAGGCCTCCCTCACAATCTCACCGCGTTCTAACACATACCACAGCTCTTATCACTGCCGTTTTAGTATCGTTTTTCTTTGCTGTGGACGCGAATGCAATGAATACCACGATTCAGGGTCTGCCAATTAATTCAACATGCACCGGACCATTGACCAACAATTCTTTCAAGATATTACCGCTCGCCAGTCCACGATATGGAACCAGGCAGCCTGGATCTGGGCGAACAGCTATTCACCAACAACTAAAGATGCACCGCTCGGAGCCATTGTGTTACGACGAAGCTTCCAGCCCACCATCCCCCTCCCGCAAGTCGACATCAGCATCTCAATAAGCGCCGACAACTCCTACTATCTTTACGTCAATGGTCAATTCGTGGGCAGCGGACTGAATTGGGCCACTCCAAGTACCTGGACCGTGAATAATATTGATGGAAATAGTCCTATTGTGGTCGCAATCGTGGGTAGGCCTTTCAATCCTTTATGAAATTGAATTGCTTTCCCAACACCTTCCTCGCTTGGCAGCGGTGAACAACGCCGCACCGGGAAATATGGTGACCGGTGCACGGGGCGCGGCAGGAGTTCTGGCGACATTTACAGTCACTGGCAACAATGGCCAAGGCGGTATAGACGAATACCAGTTTTTCACCGACGGGAATTGGAGAGGCGCATGGTTTGTCCCTGACGGCGCTCCCGACTTTACCACCACAGGTTACATCGATTCAGGAAGCCCTTGGGCAGGTGCGTCGGTGGTGGGTGGATATGGCATAGGTCCTTGGGGTATTCTTCCAGCGCCTACCGCAAGCAGTTTATGCTAGTTGACATTTGCCGGCACGTCACTACGCTATATTGTATCGTCGAGTCTATCCAAGGTCAATTCTTAACCGTGACCGTTTCTCAATTACCGTCGCCCCACGGGACTGATGTTCAACACTCCAAGATATTATGGTGCGGCAGTTGAATCAGGGTTTCAGTCCAGCTTATGAAACGTGCCCCCCCCCGGGATATCGAGAGAGAGGGAGAGGCAAGTCACGCCTCCGCAATAAGAAAGAAAAGAAAAAAAAAGAGAAAGAGAAAACAGCCCTGTGTGGTTCGCTGACGTGGCTGTCCCTCCACCCAAGTTTGTCAATCAGAGAACGAGCTTTGAGAAGCGTGATCCAGATTTCTCAGCGCGGCGGCCGTGCAGCGGAACATTGCGGTCCAGAGCAAGTCCGCTGGAGCTGTGACCGGAGACGCGAGATCAGCGAAACTCGTTGAATTTTGAGGTCTTGAGGTGTAAGTGACACCAAGATAGCGACGAGGAGCCTTCTAGTCAACGAGAGGATTCCATTGAACGGTATTTCGAGTGCAGTGGCAATATACGTTGGTTCAAAATAATACACAAATGCATACAATATATCGCGCACTTAATTTTTTCTCGGGGGTTATGATTCCCGAAATGCGAGCCTATCCCCCTCGCGGTCCCCCAGGTTCGTGTATCGGAACCTTAACTTGCTATACGTTTCTCGGTACTCCTTTTCATGCAGTGCCCGATTTGTAACCCCATCGAGCGCGGGGTTGCGCGTCGTTGCCATAATTAGAGAGAACGCCTTGCCGCCCCCGCCGCCGTTGCGCCAAAGTGCATGCAGGCCAACCGCCATACAGAGGAGTGTCACGCCGACTGCTGCACCATAGCTCGCCCATAGAGCGTGCGGTTGGTACACGAAGACGTTCACGTCGCGCACAACATGCGCGGACACGGTCGTGTTCCATAGATTCCGCGCGATCATGCTGATGGTCGTGTTCGTGAGGAGCTCTTCGATAAGCCGCGGGGTGTTTGGGAGAAACACAGGGTTGGTGGAGATTGTGTTGTTAGCGAGGGCGCTGTACAAAGCGAGGCCAGAGACGGCCAGGCCTGTTTGGGGATCTTGTAAGACAGAGCCAACTAAGGCGGTGGATACTGCGTCCTTGATTGCGGCGAGCGCGGGTCGGTCTGAAGATGAAATTAGATCCATGTCGCCTGGGGCCGAAACGAAAGACGCACAGATGGGATCGTCGATCATAATGTGCCCAGCAGTACCAAACGAGGAACCCAGCGTGATTTCCGAAATATTAATTGTTTGCTGGTTGTCGCGGAACTCGAAGGTGAGGCTGTAGGTCGAGTTAAAGGACGTGCAATTCGTCTGCGATAAGGTGGTCGAAGCGATGGTCACGTATTGCACGTTGAGTGTGTCCGTGTCGGTTCCCTGCGTGGCGGTCTGTACGTTCCAGAGTGGAACCACCCCTTGGATAGCGGAGGTGGTCGGCGCCGAGCATTTGAAGGAAGGCGCGAAGAACGTGAGCTTGTAAGAGCAATCTGAATTCGAACCGCATGGACTAGGCAATGTTGCGAAGGCCTCGTCTACCAGTGCCTTGTTGGCAACAGATTGAGCGATAGGCCCCGGGGTCCGGTAATCCCCTTTCATAGAAATAAACCTTTGACGAAACGATGAGAAGGATGGATCAAAACGCACCGATAGGGCCAACAGTATAGATTGCACCGCCTGCTGGATCTTTCGCGAGGTTGAGTGTCGGGACAGACATATCCACGACCGATTGCGTCTCGATGGACTGCACCGTCAGCGATCCAGGGACCGGAACGACCGCAAACGTGGCCGTCCATGCGATGAATGCCAGTCCGGCCGCCATTTTTGCTCGCCACACCATCTCAAGATTTAAAAATACGGTGGGGTCTCCAAGGGCGCTGAACAGGGCGTCCAACCCGGATAGCCTTAATGCCCTTCTACGGACGGTGTACCACAGCCGCTGGTCGAATGCCTTTGAAATGCTCTGGCTGAGGCACAGCTTCACCAGGAAAATGAGGACGGTGGCTACGAAGTTTGGGATTTTTTGACGTGAGACGGATTGACCACCGACACGGACGGTGCCATCGGATGGCGTCCGGTGAAGAGAAACAAAATATATGTGGTGACCGTAGGCCAGAATGGCACCAGCCAGCGCAAACCCAGTCATTTGAGTGACTACAGTGACTGGATGCCTGCGGCCTGGCAGGCCTTCGGGGAGCGTGCGGAGCCTGCAGAGCGCTCAAGTGCAAAGGAGGTTATAGGACACAATTTCTCACCTGCTCTCCAGTTGTCCCGAGTCGAGGTAGTCTTCGGCCTGCTCTTTTGATATGCTATCGGGCGAGAACATGTTTCTCGTGTCCGACTCCGCCGCTGGGCTCAGTAGACTGCAGACGGGTTAACTGGCTACGTGTCAACCGAGACGGGGCTGACCTTTGCACGGCATTATCGTTCAAATGCAAGGGCTCTGGCCGGTAGTCGGCTAGTTGGGCAGCTAAGTAGGCCATGGTTAGTACTAAACCCCCGTACTCCACAAGCGGTTCTTATACCGCGGCTGTAACATCAGTTTTGGTTGCATACAAAATTAGTAATTACTCCATCTGCTCAAGAATCCCGATTTTCTAGAGCCCTCCATGGAGTCACGAAAGCGGTGCCAAAGTTATGACTTGTTTGGCATCGGCGTCAGGCTGCGCTACGTCTTCCTTCCTCCGTCGCGTGCTTGCCCTTATACCTACTCCTCGTCCTCCACCCATATACTCCTAGCGTTCTCTCCACCCTCCTTATCTTGCTTTCCTGTATCTTTCCGACGCGTACCCTGCCACCAATGTCCTTCCTGTGGCGACTCTTCCGCGCGGTATGTCCTTGCCACTTTCCCCCTTTTCCCGGCTTTTTTTCGTCCAACTCTCGTCCTACTCACTGGTTACAAAGTACTGACGGAATATCGCCCAGGAAAAGCCGCCAGACGACTACGAATCCGTTCTCGCCGCGCTCGCAAACGACATTGCCAAGCGCCAGACACTGCTCTCCGAAATCCGCGCCCGCGAGCGCAGAGCCACCACGCTCGTCACACTCTACACGCTTGCTGCGTACCTCCTCTACCTTGCCGTATGGTACTTTGGGTTCGTCGCTGCAGGACGAAGCAGGAGTGCGAGTGGGCGCGGCGTGGAGCGCGCGGTGCGGGCGCTGCCGGTGTTTGTCGGGCCTATCCTGTGCGTCGACTCTTCTTTCATTGTTGGAGAGGATTATTGAAGGATGGGTAGTATTTTATTTATCCGCCGCATCGTGCAGGTATGGTATAACAGGAAGGGCAACGCCGAGGGTGCGTCTCGTTCGTTCCTTCTCCCTTCCCTCTCTGACTCATCCCACCCACTTACTCACTTACACCCCCCACCCCTCCGCGCTCCCACAGAAAAAACCCTCCAAGCCCTCCTTAAACAACAACGCGCCAAAGTCGAAGAAATCAAGAAAAAGACAAACTTTTACTCGACGCGCGACTTGCTCTCGCGCTACGATGCTTCCGCGCCGGGCTCCCCTGCGTCTGCGTCGCCTTCGGTGCGGGGCGGACAGCCGCAGACGCAGACGCCCCAGCGCGGCTCTGGCTCTTCCGCTTCCGCTGCTCCTCAGCGCGCGCGTCCGAGTGTCGGTGGCCAGCAGCTACAACAACAAATCCAACCCCAACGACAGGCCCAGCAACCTCAACAGAACCAGCAACCCTTGCCAGCACAGCGCAAATGGTTCGACGCCCTCGCCGACCTCCTCGTCGGCGCCGAGGACCCCTCCGTTCTATCCGAGAAGCAAAAGTACGCGCTGATTTGTGAGAGGTGTTTTGCGCACAATGGGTTGGTGCCCGAGGGGGTTTGGGAGGGGATGCGTGAGTGTTTTCTTTGTTTTTTTTTGATTCCGGCCCCGTCTTCGTTCCCTAGCGGATGGCGTTTAGCATTTCTTTACAGCGTTGGCCGTTTCATTGCCTGCCGTTTTCTTTTCCCCTTTGCGCTTCTTCGGGCGGCGCTTTGACTCCCTTCACTCGCTTTACCAACTTACCAACTTACCAACTCCTTAACGCTAACCCATTGCATACGCACAGAATACACCTGCCCCAAATGCGGCCACTTTAATCCCTCCGCACGGAGTAAGCGGCTTGGGCTCGTTTCCCCCACTACACCATCATCCATGTCGGCGTCACAGGCGGGTCGGGGCGGTTTGCCGCCGCATTTTCAGGCGTTGGAGATGCAGAGGGGGGCGCAGGCGGCGGCGCAAGGTGGCGGTAGCGCGATGTCGCCGTCGGCGGGGCTGCAGGCGGGTGCGGAGGACGGTCTGAGGCGACGGTCGGCGCGGAAGGAGCGAACGGGTGGCGGTGTGCAAGACAAAGACGACGATGGAGACGAGGATGGGGATGGTGGGGATGGGGAGGAGCGGATGGAGGTTGATTCGTCGTAGCTGTCAGGGAGGTAGAACTTTTGCGAATTGCCAGCTGGATGTAAAACGAGTTTATTTTGTTCCGTTCACATCGTTGAAGCGCAACCTTGCCCTGTGGCAACGCCAGTTCTTGGATCGACTTTCGTGAGGATAACAACGATCACAGAGTCGATACACAAGCAGCTGTGCGTCCCGGCAATCTTCCTCCAAGTAAGTGAGCTTTCGTGAACCTGATGAGGAAAAAACGTGGGTTCAATTGCTTCCAGAACCGGCCCCACCGGCACGCCAAAACACAGACTTCATTCAATCCAATAATCGCTTCCTTCTGCCAAAAAATGCAACACTTTGGGTCGTCTATGAGCGAACAACTGATGTTACTGGTTTCATGCAGACTGGAGGCTCGCACCCGCTTCTTCCTAAATAAAATCTCAATACGGTATTTCTCTCTTTGAATTTGTGTTCAACTTGAACGTACCACATGTAAGACTACTGTAAGTATGTATGCCTGGGGTGTTGAAACTCAAATAGTGTTTTGAGGTTGAAGGTAGGCCAACTCGGGCCTGGAGCGCATCTCCGAAGTACTTGGATGCCTCTTCGGAAGGACCTCTAGCCTGGGCCATAATCCTCGCGGGCCATCGTCTCTTTTGCGTTGGTTCGGTGCCACTATCCCTAGTGTCGCTGCAATTTCGACGACATCAGTATCGGACCGACTTCGAGTTCAGACAGCTAGAATCTTCATTATTTTCGGCTCGTCATGCGAAGTTCATGCTCGAACGGCTAGTGGGAATATATTCAACGAAGGAATCCGAATATGTACAGACGTACAGGCAGAATGGAAGGGCTCCAACTTCACCATCTGTAGACCACTCGGATTCCGAGGGAATCGATCCAGCAATTCGGTTTGAGATCAAAATATCCAAAGTCAAGGTATGAATTACTCTCCAGTCCATATTGGAGCATGACTCGGATTAATATTGAGAATCAGAGTCAGAATTATCGGGAGCCTAAGCACGGTTATTCAAGGCCAAGGATTTCAACCCCTGTCCCGCAGCTGATGCTCAGTCGACATTCCGATCCTTTGTGTTGGTAGGGACATTCAAAGTGTAGATACCCAAGCAGCTGAGAACAAACCATCATGATCCATAGCTGCTTGGATATGAACCGGACCCGCGCCAATGTGGCTCAGTTATGAGACAGCCAAGTTCGTCAGCGCTGACCAGCTTCCCGTCAGTCGGGCGTCGGGTGACCTCATATCCCGTCTTTTCGGCTGCTCCGCGCTACAAATTCCCGGGTTCTTTGAATACGATCACACCAGAGTACGCTTGGATTGAATGAAAACATATGTATGGCAGGAAGTACACGAAAACAAGGCGGAACTACGAAGAATCAGACTTACCTCATATATATACGCAGCCTCCAAAGTGGATTATTGACAGCATGAAACGCGCTAATATCTCCGCGTCTGTGAACAATAATTCCGCTCAATTTCCGAGAGGATACTGAGGAAGTCCGCTAAGAGCAAGATCGTACGATGGCGTCCAAGACATCCAAGACTTGCCGATACTGACTCGAGGATACAGATTGGAATAATTTTGAGGCAATGTGAAAGGCTTGAGAGCTTGAAGAGGATTCAGACTTGATACCATGGTACTTGCGTGGATTCGTTCGCCACTTTGAGGCTGAGGTAGCAAGGAGGCCACGACGCGACTTGCTTGATGAAGCTTGGGACTTGACACTTGAGTGCGGCCCTCTGAAGAAGTTCTTTGCATCATTGAGAGATAACGTGGCTTGAGTTGAAGTCAAATGAGCTTGAGAGCTGGAGTGGGGACGGATTGGGCCAGTGTCAAGAGCCTTGGGTTGCCGAGCCTTCAATGAGGACATCTTGGAGTCTTCGAGTCAGCGACGGAGGGAGCGAGAACTAAGGCAAAGGGGATAATGAAGAGCTCAGGCTAAGCATGAGAGAAGGGAAGACGAAAGGAGAGTGGGGGTGAGGGATGGTGGTGCGCGAAAGAGAGAGAGACGATCAACGATCAACATCCATCAAATTATCAACAAACGTGATGATGCACGCACGGACCATCGAGAACCATCAATCAAAAGCGATCAACTTGAACCAGTCCTCTGGAGTAGGGACTACACGCGTGAACGAAAGATAACGTTTTTGAGACTGAGATTGGCCAGCAACATTACTTATGCTTCCGCCGAGGATCTTTCCAATCTAACGCGGATGGGGAAAGGATCGACACGGTTGATCCGCAATACGTCTTCCCGTCGCCGCCCAAAAATTCGGCTGCATAACGCCGCGTTCTGTTGACAAGATGGTCCATAGTGATCAGCGCCAAGCCTTAGACTTTTGTATAAATACTTCAGTAACGAGGTTCTCGGTCGCTATCTTTCCACCCACCTTTGACCCACCTTGCCTTTTTGTCCAGAAATGCGTCGACCTCTTTTTTGCTTCCCTATTCTGTTCTCGACCATCTGTTCAGCGTCTAACGTCCTAATTCTTCACGAAAAACGGGATGCCATTCCTGCTGGCTTTTTCCTCTCACGATCCGCCCCGTCGGAAACTATGTTAGATCTTCGCATGGCTCTGAAGCAGTCGGACACTGCAGGGCTGGAACGAGCCTTGCATGCTGTCAGTACACCCGGTAATCCGGCGTACGGAAAGCATCTTACCTCGGAAGAGGTGTGTACGATACACTAGAAATTTGTGGTAACGCTGACACAAGTTAAGGTCGCCGCGTATACCAAACCCTCGGAAGAGAGCTTTGATGTTGCTACATCTTGGTTGAAGCAGAGAAAGCTCCTCCACAAAGCCGTTTCCCATGCTGGCGATTGGTTGCAGTTCTCAATTTCTGTTGAAAAGGCCAACGAATACTTTGGCGCCAACTTTTCACTGTTCACCCACACAGATACTGGTTCGGAGATCGTCCGGACGCTGGAATATTCTCTTCCGGCTGAGTTGACGAATCACATTAAAGTGTTGCATCCTACCCTCTCGTGCGTATCTATATTATTACTTGTCTCTAGATTCGGCCCTCACTTCCGGGTGCAGGTTTTCCCCTCCGAACGTTATCCCCAAAATTAGCCTATCGAAGAGACACCACTTGGCAAGCCGCCAAGCACCAGACCCGACGGATTGCACAATTTTCCAAAACCCGGCCTGTTTACAAGCCAAATACAACATCCCAACAACCTCCGCTACCCAGTCGAGTAACATGATCACCGTTACGGGGTTCCAATTCAATAATCCTTCGGTTTTTCTCACACAGGTTCGTCGTATGCACGAGGCTGTTCCACATTCCAATAGGCCGTGCCTCTGTAGTCCTTTTTGAACTTTATGCGTCCTGACAAGACGTTCAACGTTACTTTTGGCACGCGGTATGTGGCTGGAGCATCGAATTCAACCTCAGAAGGTAACTCCGAGGTTGTGAGTAGACATTTTGCTTTCTTACAAACTCGGCGGACAGCTCATCTTTTCAGTCCCTTGACATGGAATACGTCATGGGTCTAGCCACGGATGTTCCTGTTACCTTCTTGGGAATTGGTCCAGCTACTGCGACGCCTGCTGACTTTCCGACATTGCTGCTAGAGGGGTTCGGACTCCTTTTAAACGACACAAACCCTCCTCAGGTCGTGTCCACGAGTTACGGTGCCGACGAGTCTTTCTATTCACCTGCCATCTCTGAGTGCGACTTCTTGTTCAAGCTTGTCCGATAGCTCACATGCGTTAGGTCTGTCTGCAATTTATTCATGCAACTCGGTGCTCGTGGAGTTTCACTTCTATTTTCCTCCGGCGATGGCAAGGCGACTGTCTCCTATATTTTCGCCTTATACTCACTCTGGAACTCAGGTGGTGTGCAGACCAGCAGCTCTACTGGTGTTGGTGATAATACCGCCACCTGCAAAGCGTTTGGACCCACGTTTCCTTCTGGATGCCCCTGGTGTGTATGCTCATGCACCACATTTGTCCCGTCTCACCGTATACACCAGGGTTACAAGTGTGGGAGCCACGCGTAACGTAGTTGAAATCGGTGAGACCAAGGCCCATCCATAGTGTCATTAGTTTATGCTCAACTTCTCAAATTCGCAGCCGCTTTCTTATCATCGGGAGGTTTCTCAAATGTCTTCCCCGCGCCAAGCTATCAGGCTGCGGACACTGCAGCGTATGTGGCTCAGCTCGGATCGACTTACCGAGGGATGTACAACGCGTCCGGGAGAGGCTTTCCAGGTCAGTCCATCTGACTACCTTTCTGGTCGAATCTGACATCAGCCCTACAACCGCCTCGCAAACAGATGTGTCGGCATTGGGGCTGGATTTCCAAATCCGGGACCATCGTTTTGGATGGCAAACGGACTCGGGTACATCGGCCTCAACGCCTGTCTTCGCTTCCGTCATTTCCTTGATCAACGACAGGCTGACCGCGGCTGGGAAGAGTCCGCTTGGATTTTTAAACCCATTCCTGTACTCAGCGGCGGGAAGAGCAGCGCTGAACGACATCACCGAAGGAAGTAATCCAGGCTGCAACACTACCGGCTTTGCAGCCGGCGCTGGGTGGGATCCAGTGAGGTGTTTGTAGATTGAAGAAGCCAAAGTTGACCATTTTATTTTTTCAGGTAACCGGCCTGGGCTCGCCGAACTTTCCGAAGCTTCTTGCGGCGGCAATGACAGCAGCGGTTTGAAACATGCCATCTCACTCATCGTAGTCGTCTCCTATCCACACGCTCACTCAATACTCACAATGACGTTCTGTGCTGAGATTTGGGCTTTGCTCTCCTCCCGTTCTACTGAGTTTTTATGCTATAACGCCCGGTTGTCCATGCCATGTGGTTGAAGAGCACAGATTCATTTTTCTTTTCTTGCAGTGGGATAGGTAAAAAAATTGCGGCAGTCCCTAGGTTTCGGCCCGGAATACCTGAGGAGCCGCTCGGGCCGAAGTGACGGAAGTCGAAGGCTTGGCTTGGCGGATACACGCCTATCCGATCGAAAGCCGGAAACCAGACGGATTGATGGCCCGCTTGGTCCCACCCACCAACCATTGGGAACCAAGTAAATCACTCGTGGCACCGGTGGTTTTCTGCGGTGGGTTTGATGGCTAGCGCGCGGTTTAAAAGGAGCAAGAGTGTGGCTTCGGTTCAAGATCAAAAGAAGAAGCATAAGAGCTGTAAAGCTGTTGAGGTCTGACAATAAAAGCTGTTAAGTCGTGCCGAGGTGGGAGCTCCCGGCCAGGCTCGGCATAGTGAAGCCCGACGTTTCTGCCTGTGTGATCAGAGGTGCCGCGGTGAAATTGTGTTGCCATCAGCGGAGCTTAAAATGCTTAAGACGGACAGGCGATAATCTTTAAATCTTATGAAGTAATGTGAAAGCATTAACATCATCATTATCGTCGCGACATAAATATAGATAAGATTCAACTCTAGAGTCTAGGGATACGCATTGCCGGACACTCGGGGTTGTTGTTGGGCAGTCGGCTGAGTGGGACGGGTAAGACCACAGCGTTGGAGGCATTCATCCGTGCCAGCAACGATATTGTCCGGGATCTATTGGAACAAATGAGCCGAGCAACAAGAAGAACGTTGGTGGGCAGTACCATTTTTGCAAGCCCCTCGACCTCCACCACCCCAAGACCACCCAACGTTGCCTGCAGAATATCTACAGGGAGGCCCATGACTGGTGGAGCATACGATCAGTATATGAAAATTGTGAGAAATGGCAACTTACACCGCTGGGCCATTTGTAAGACACCGGGATCTTCGCCGTTGAACGCGGCGACGAACATGGCCACCTCTACGCCGAAATCAGACTTGGGAAGGAAACAGAAGCGGTTGGATGTATATATACGCACCACAGCCAGTGTTCACCTCAAAATGAATCGCGCCTTGGGGGAAGACTGTCATGGATCCAGGTGGAAGTTCGTTGACAACGAAACGCGCGCCATTCTCGGCGAGCATTCCCGTGCGCAGGGTACCGTTCACGCTAAAGTTGATTTCCGCCGCACGGGGATGCTACGGGGCGGGGTGAGCACGGTCAAGAAGGCCTGCAAGAAATAAATACCGTATGGGGGGAGTTCATAGCGCAAGGGCCCAAGAAACCCACAGCTTGATGAGGTTGGTGAGTATTGGGTTCCTCAGGACTATAATAAAATAAACTTACTCATGGCAACTCCGTTCCCGACGACGGCAGGGAATGTACCAGAGGTCGCAGTCACGGTGTGCCCCGCGGCGCCAGAGACGATACCAATGCTCGGGTTGAAGAAGTCGTAGACATACTGAGAGGGAGGAACATTGATATTCGAAGGAATAGGACAAGCGGTATTTCTTACCTGGGTATCATCGGATAGCGTGGTAAGACGGTCAACCTGAGTGGGATCCAAGCGCAGAGCAGCGACTTCATCCGACAGCGGGGTCGAGAGCACGGTGCTCAGGAGGGCGCTAAGGACGATGGCAGTGAAAAAAGCGTTGAACATCGCAGCTTGGGCAGGTCGGTGGGAAGCTGAACGAACGGGACTTCGATGTCGTCGAAACAAGATATTGGGTAGTTTTTATAGCATTCGGCTGCTGTAATGTCGTTCACTCGCGCGCAGACCCTGCCAAGACCCTGGTCTTCCTACGGCCGTTGGAAACAATATCCGGTGTTCAATGTCAACGTGATTCTTGAACGAACGACACGTCAGGACCTGTAAACCGTTGAGTTGGAATTGAATGGCAAAACCACATTCGAGCAATAAAGGTTGTTGAAACCTGCGAGCCCGCGTAAATTGCTGGTGAGGCTAAATCGATGTTCCCGCGAGACATTGGGCATCAGGCGTGGAATAACCATCATTGGGGCCTTCTACAAAGGTTATTTTCCAGTGAGTACAATTTAGCCATTTCTGAAAGCACGGATACCTTTCTGTCGACCAACATGGATTCTTAGTTCCCTGGAATAGGCGGAACATTGGGATGATTATAGACCTATCCAGGAGCCCGACCTGAAGTAGGGCTTGGCAGAGGATTGCTATACAAATTTGTGGGGGTTGAACTCAATGAAGAGCGGAGATTGTGCGGGAACTCACCAGGAACTTGATGTCTATGCGATTCTTGCGACGACGTGAAACCTGGACAGCCGATTACCGAGCAACATCGACAGCAGGGATACACGAGCAACGGCAGGGGTAGCTCCGCTCTCTTCATTGCCGAGCCGAGGAACAACTCTAAGTAAACCGAGACTCGAGAGAGGGTATTCAATTGTCCGCTGGCCGGATTCGGGGACGAGCTATTCAAGACTTCATTGATGTTTTTTTGACCATGGATCTTGATTGGATCTCGGTGATTTATTGAGAATTTCGAGATACTGCGTTAACTTTTTGGAAAGGAAAAATAACCAAAGAGCACATAGTCACACCAAATATAGCTAAAATTCAGTAGTTACTGACACTGATGCCGAAACGGCAAACATCACTATGCGGATCAGTGCTGCCGAAATTTATGATTTCAGAGGGATTTCTCTGCTGCTGAAACCCGAGGCATTTTTGCCATTGGAGGATATAAATAGCAGGCCAATGGCAAAAATCGCTCGGATTTCAGCGGCGGAGAAATCCCACTCACACCGCAAAAAAAGAAATTTCAGCCCAGCCATCAGCGGCTGAATAGGTTCCCGAAAGCAATAGTTTCGGCCGGGCTGAAATTCGTAAAATTCCCATATTTGGCAGGTGATCGTAATCACTTGCCTTATATAGCAGTTCTGCAAGTTTCAGCTCGGCCGAAACTATTGCTTTCGGGAACCTATTCAGCCGCTGATGGCTGGGCTGAATAGCGGTGATTTTATGGCAAAATAAGAGCACTACATATGAGAAGAACTCTTCTTGTTGAACCCTCGATGTCCTGGCACTTGACATTTACACGGGTCGGTTGAAACTTGGTTCAAAACGGACTGCGGTGACCCAACCTTACCCAACCTGGCTAATAGGAGGCCTGTAATAGCACAGTTATACTCTTAAACCATGGTTGAGGTCCTGTATGGACCCTAAACTCCCCAGCGGACCAATTTGCATACAATTTCTTTTTTCGTCGGACCCTCGACCCCTCCCCCCCTCTACCCCATATGGTAATTTCTCATCCTTGACCCCCCTTGGTCTCTGCAAATTGATTCTTCCCATTTCGCAATCAATGTCAGTAACTGCAGAATTTTAGCTGTATTTAGTGTGAGTGTTCTCCTAGTCCCGTGGCAGTTGACGAGACAATCTAAACGAATGTCTCATTTGATGGGCGAGCAAAGCGGTAAGAGCGTCAAGAGTGTGCGGGCCGGTCAAGCCGGGAGCGGAGGCAGGGTGCCGAAAAAGTTGCACCTCTCGTTAAATGACCTCAAAATGAGTCCGATAGTGTCGAGAGTACTACCAAGGGTTGAAAATACATTAATCCATCTCTTAGTAGGGTTACATAAGGTTTCAAGCGCTGCAATTGTCTGAAAAAGACTTCAATTGGGGTCCAGTAGTATAAAGACTGGGAGAAAATGCCCTATTGCCATTGAGGAAATTGCCAGATCATCAGAGCTATTTGGACAGAAGGGATACCAGCTTGAGATCTCTGCTGTGAAAGAAACTTGCAAGGTCAGTCGGTAAAGGATCGTTTTGCGGTGAAAAGCCTTGACTTTTCAGTAGCGAAACAGCAACGACCCATCGCAGCGCGTCGATAGAAGAGAGGAAGAGAATGGGCTGACGGCGTCCGAGTTGTTCCGAGCAGAAAGTTCCGAGTCCAATCATCGGGGTTTGCCGCGGCAAAGCTGCGGCTTCGTAGAGCGGTACTTGGAGGTACATCTCATTTGAAGGCAGCTTTACAGGCAAGCCAGGCCTAACTTCTCCTTTGGCGAAATAGAAATAAATGTTTCATAATCAACGGCCTTCATTGCCCCAGCACGGTTGATCCGTAGTCCAATAAGGAGCCGTGATGCCGTGCACCGGCATCCCGTTTTTCGAATCTCGAACTTGAACATGTCAATGAATTACCGAATTGGCAACCATATGATACACGCAACTTTCAAAGAGTTTGGGATATTCCTGCGTGCCTCTATATATATATATACTTCAACGAACATGGGACTCCGGAGGATGCGTTCTCAGGCTTGTCTTCGAAACTCGTGCATTTATCATCCTTCTCAGACTGGCGTGGACTAAAGCCACTGCATTCAGTATTTTTGGAGACCATGAGCATTCTGTACCTCACGGATGGCCGTCTGGAGCGCGCACGGGTCGTGCGTCAGCATATAAGCTGCTCACCTTCACCGCAGCTCGCCTCCGATCCCACTCTGCTCCCAATGGTCTCTCCCACCTCCGAGAAGGGACATGCGTCGACCTCCAATAACCACAATTATGACGAGACTGATGTCGAGCAGCAACAGGGGATGGATACCAATGAAGGTCCGGCGCATCCCTCCGGGATAAGCAACCCCGCGCCGATGTGCGTTAATTTGGCCTGCTTAGTAGGACGTTCTACTCACCATTAAACTCCAGGGGACTGTTCGCATTCGCATCCACGACCTTCATACTGTCGATGTACAATGTAAATGCCCGGGGGATCACGGCTCCGAACGTCGTTGTTGGGATGGCCATATTCGGTGGGGGATTGACGCAGTTCATCGCAGGCATGTGGGAGTTCCCGCGCGGCAACGTCTTTGGCGCAACCGGTGTGTACATCCGCCATTACCCATTTTATGTCCTTGATTGATTGAGGGTTTGGTCAAAGCATTTTCGTCCTATGGAGCATTCTGGATGTCCTATGCGACGATCTTCATTCCCTCATCCGGAATTTTGGCGGCCTACGCCGACGCCCCCGATGAGCTCGCAAGCGCGCTGGGAATATATCTCGTCACCTGGCTCATGGTGACCGTCTTCTTCCTGTGCGTCCACTCCTCTGCCAGTACCGCAGTGCCGGCCAGCTAATTGGCCCGCAAGACTCTGCGTTGTTCGCAGGAACATTGCCTTCACCGTGCTTCTGAGCTCCTTATCGGTGGCCTTCGCGTGCCTGGCCGCCGCGCAATTCTCAGGAAGCGTCATGTGCGTTCTTTTTCCTGGCATTCTGCACCCACCCACTCACACTGACGAACACGCACGGGTAGGGTAACGAAAGCGGGCGGCGCCTTTGGCATCATTACGGCGTTCGTGGCGTACTACATCGGCGTCAGTGAGATGCTGGTTGCCGAACGGCGCGCGGTCTTGACGCTCCCGACGGGCCATATTTAATCAGCCAGCCAACGAAATCCACGAAAAGTCAAACCAACCCACCAACCATCTCGTTTCTAGCCGTGTGAAGTCATTCAAGGAACGTCTGATCCCTCGGACCGACGTCGTTCCCGCACCGTCTAGACTGGCTGGGATGGCTGGGTGAAATATCATGATCATGTCTGTATTTATTCACGTACGAACGTTGTTCCGCCGAGAGGCATAAGTAAAATCAGTATAAAAGTGATTCAAATATGGATACCGTCTTCTCTTTCTGTCCCTTCTACTAGCGCTGAATACGGTATTGGTGGCTCAGGCGCAACATATGTAAGATCTATCTGAGGACTTTCGGCAATAAGGCTTTGAAGGGAGGGTAAAACGTCGGATTCGGGATCCGGAGGCCTGGCTCGCATTCCTCGCTCGGAGGAATTCCAGGATGGTACCGTCGGAGCCTCACAAAGTTCTTCAGCCCCAGGACCCAAAGGCGCGGGCAAGGCACCGCGTGTTCGCGTTCGCCTTCGCTATCGCGCTGGCCGAGCCGCAAGAGAAATGGTGGATCCGCGCCTCCTCTGACGGTGGTGTGCGGCTCCCGAGAAGTATTAATCTCTTTGAGCTCGGGCATTGCGGTGAGCGCCGCTAGTACAAAGCTGGTGGGCAACTTCATATCCAGTTCGACCGTTGAAGCGCGTCACAGTGAATGGGAGTAGACACTCACCGGGGGCAAAGACCCGGGCACATGACCTTCATGTGCCTTAAACGCACGTCCGCGGCACATCCATCGCACATGGGTGTGACACCCTACAAAGGTCTTTGTTCCATTTATCTTATTTATTGACCAGATGTGAATAAATATGTAACCAGTTAGTGGGAACTTAAATTTCATCCCTGAATAACCTTCCGCCTTGAGTACGGGCAGATATGGGTTAAGCCCATGTTTTGTTTGGGTAAGCCGAGACTCGGCTGCAGATGCCGTTGCCACTTCGCGAGGCGACGGCACAATGCATTTACAGCAAACTCCCGCTCATGTGATGTCTTGATCCCCACATGTTCACGCGCCGGGTGTCACACAGCGGCCCGCCCAGCGCCAGTCCCACATTTCATACCTCACCGTGAGCCGTGACCACGGTGCGCCTGATGCGCAGCGTGTTTGTCGGTGGTTGATTGGCTCTGTACACCGGCTTTGTCAATGTGCTTTCCCGTCCACACATCGCCTTTGTCAGTGTACAAACCCACCTGCTCATCATCTTTGTTGACATTGAGGCCTATTAGTATGTTGATGCTGTCAGCTCCGGCATACCCCCGCACGTTGCCTGTGTCGCGCCATTGATGGCTTGAAGTGGCGCATCAAGCCAAACCCAAACTGGGTATTTGTTGACAAGTGTTACACTTTGATCTAATCTCTCCCTTGTCTTCTCTGCTGAAGCCGGAGTTGAGCAAGAGTGGTGCCACAGCAATTTGGAGTTGAAGCTGAAGGTGCACCAAGTTGAAGTGAGTTGAAGTAGGGGGAGCTCAAGAAAATTTGAATCCAGATTGAAAGGAGAAGCGTAAGAAAAAAAGATTAGATCAAAGTGTAACACTTGTCAACAAATACCCAGTTTGAATTTTTGGCTGGAGCCGAGGAGTGCCGAGGTGGTGGCTGTGCGCAACCATCAATTGCCCGCTAGATTGACGGCAAACAAACTCATCAACTTTCTTTTGCCGTATTGCAGACTGGTAACGAGACTAGTAGTGGTGTCTTCTCCGCGATGCGCGTGACGAGACGCGAAAACACGGCCAGGACTTCATCACGCTGTGGTGAATGCGTGACATCTACGCGGTCGTCAACGCGCCGTGACTGAACGCGTGTCCGACGCGACGCACTCGCGAGTCGCGACAGCTCTCGCGACGCGACACGGGCCCAAGTCCGGCTATTACCTAAATCACTGCCTCGTAGTCGGGTCACCGGCCACTTGAATCTTCCGAAAAGAACCCATCATCTTCTTGCGCCATTTGTAAGGTCCTCACTGTCCTCAGTGACAGTCACCCTCCCATTCTTTCTCGTACTCTCGCCAGCTGAAACTTAGATCGGAGGGCAACAAGTCTCACTGTCCTTCGTTGGATCTGGCTTCGGTCCGATACCCGAACAAAGGACAGAACGGCGTTGCGGTTTCGATACTGAATGTAGTCTCTCTTGACAGACAACGACACTCGTAACCTCGTTCTATACTGAATGCGGACCCCGCGGTCAAGGGACTCGAGGCGCCTTTTGCCACAGATATATTTCAGACTAAGAATGTCGGCGTCTACTCGGATGATCCATGATGTTATAGGGTGCGCCGTCAACTAACTGGGTGTTTCTACAACAGACTGCTATTCTAGGTATTCTAGGCACCTTTTTTCCGCCGATATGTCCTGCTTTTTGTGTCTTTCCCATGTCTGAAAAAATCAAGAATCGCCGTATCTCTCCGTTAACGGCTACGGCCGATACTTGGCGCTGGCAATTCCTAAAAATGTGGTTTAGGGCGAGTTTTAATTGAACCCTAGTGACAGATTTATTTCTATCCCCTTCTTTCCAGCACTAAAGCTATCCCATAGACAATCCGGCTCCGCAATCGACCAACCGGATCTCTACCGTTGTGCCAAAATTAATACCTCTGGGCTTCGAGTATATTATTGAAGTTCAAACTCCACTCTTACCAAGCGCTTTGTAAATCGAATCTCTCTTCGCTCAATAAGCTGCTGCTTGCCGAGCGGCATTAGTTATTTGTAGATGGCCCTATTCACTATAAAGAGGTCATAGCTTCGTTTTTCAAGTCAACAGTCCTCCCAACATCTCGCACAATACAACTGTATCCACTATGAAAAACATCCTGTTTATCGGCGGAACCGGTGAGTACTTCATTGTTCCCGCTTTGCTTAATATTCAACCACTCGCTCACAGGATACATTGGCGGACCCATCCTCTCCCGCTTCATCGAGCGAGAGGATCCCAACCTGACTCTGACCGCACTCGTTCGTTCCCCAGAAAAAGCCGAAAAATTGCGCAAGCTCGATCTTCGTGGGCTTAACCTCGTTATTGGCTCGCACAATGACGCGACTCTCGTCGAGCGGCTTGTTTCGGAGGCAGATATCGTGTTTTCACTGGTAGGTTTGCGTGGATAATCCACAGTAGCATATCTAACTGACGACCTCTTTGACCCTGGCAGGCAGATTGCGACGACTTGCAGGCAGCAGAATCTATTTTGCGCGGCCTCAAAAGGCGCTTCAATGCCACCCATGTCAAGCCCATCTTAATCCACATGGTACACAAATTCAATTCCATTGTTGCGAACTTATGCTCACCCTCAATTCAATCTTCAAGTCGGGCACCGGTGCGTACCGTTGCTTCGCGGTGACAAGTTTACACTGACGCTCGCACAGGGTGTCTTGGGGACCGCGCCCAAGGCGCATTCTCCTCGGAAACAGTGTACAACGATTTGGACATTGCCCAGATCGAGACCCTCCCCGCGACGCAACCACATCGAAATGTCGATCTCGCGATCGTTGAGGCCGATAATCAAGGTACTTGCCCGATACCCCAATGCGAATAAACCGGTTTAATGAGGAATTTTTTCGAAGGATACACAGACACCTATATCGTGCTCCCTGGCCTCGTCTTTGGCACGCCCCACGGTATCTTGGCGCGGGAAGCCGTGCAGAACCCGACGAATCTGGCACTGACCGGGTTCATCAGGGCCTCGTTTACGCGAGGCGCGGCTGGGTTGCACGGCGAGGCGAAGAACATGATCGCGGTTGCCGATGTAACCGAAGGTCAGCATCGCATCCTTGTTCTATGTGTTATGATTCATGCTCGTAACGTCTATACAGTCGCCGACCTTGTCAATATACTCTACGACTCCGTCGTGGCGAACAGCGCGCAGATTGGCCACGGTCGAAACGGGTATTACTTCGTCTCCAGCGCGGACGTCGTGTTTGAGAAACTCGTGGATGTTATCGAGAGCAGAGCTGGCAAGCGGCGTGCGTTCACGCAGGAGGAGCTGGATTTGTATTTCCCCAATCAGGTAAGTTCGAAATTTCCTACCGTATATGCATCGGCGCTAACAAACAATACCCAGCCCTCCTTGCAGTCTTTTTTCGGTGACAATGGTCGCGCTGATTCGGCCAGGTCGCGCGCACTCGGATGGAAGCCGGTGAAGGCAACGGAGGAGTTCCTCGTCGCGCTTCGGGATGAGGTTGAGCATTGGCAACTTTGAGTTTGATTGAGACATGTGTTCGTTGTCATTGTCGCTTTATTTTGTGAATACCGAGTGATGACTCCAACCCACCTCGCTGACCTATTCAACCCGATTAAGCCTTTTCGGGCTCGTTTAGCTCCCGGGAAACAACATTTGTCCGGGATGTAACCCCCAAATGGTTCTACGCTCCCATCGCTTCTGCTGTTCCGCGTCGGACGGGATGAGGCACTGGCGCGGACAACAATGTAAAAGAGCGGGGATCCGACTCTTGCCGACGGGGGCTAACTGGGGACCAATGGGGTTAAACAACGTTGATCATATAAAGCAGTGTTCGGTAAAACTTGACCGTAATTCCTCTCACCATGCAACGCTCGCAGACACAGAGCGACCTTATCATTCATTACGCCTCCTGGGCTGCCTCCGCCGTCAAAGAGGTTGCAGACACGAAGGGCGTCCCGTTCATGGGAACGACAGCCGCACTTTGCCAGGGGATTTTTAAGCTGGTCCAAGTGGGAAGCGCTTTTTCATCGATGGACCGTGACACTAATCTTCCTCATCGGTAGACGGTGAAGACCAATATGGCCGAGTCCATCGCGCTGGTCGAGCAGATTCATGCGGTCCTATGTGCCATCATGAACCTGTGCTCAACTTCAGAAACGGATGGGGTACTTCCACCGACGATATTGTACAACATTGCTCGGTTTACTGAGTAAGTCGGAGAAAGATGATCCTCGCAAATGACTGATCCATCCATTCGTTAGGACTCTTCAAAGAATCTACACTTTCCTGAAGACTCAACAAGGGATCGGAAAGATCAAGAGGATGCTCAAGCACATCGATAACTCCTCACAGCTGGCGGCATGCAAAACGGAGCTTCGAGGCACCCTCGAGGTTTTCGGGGTGGGTCTTCTTCTTTCTTTGCACCACTTCAATTATATCGTTACTTGACAAACGAACTTACGACAGGTTCACACCGGCGTTCTTGTGGCCACCAAATTCTCTGAGATTATACAGGAAGCCACTAACCGGCATGAAGAACTTGTCGCCCTCCTAGCCTCCAATCCAGAGCTCGCGAAGTCTGAATCATCCGATGTTGGTTTCGTCCGTCTTCGTTCAATCTGTCCACCGATGCTGATAATCACAGGTTACCGGAACAGTCGCAAGTTTTGGTAATAGGTGCGTCGAATTCAGTGCTTCCTTCACCGTTATTGAACTATGTTATAGCTCCGGATCTCTCTCAATGCTCCCGTCTGTCCCCCAAATATTCCACGGTCGAGACTCCGAGCTCGAGGACATTACTTCAATTCTTCCCCAGAGTTTTGCCCACGTCGTTATCCTCGGAACAGGAGGCATGGGAAAGACCTCCCTCGCTTTAGCTGCGCTCCACCACCCGACGGTCGCAGAGAAGTATCTGAACAGATACTTTGTGGCGTGCCATTCCCTTATATCCTCGGCGGATCTCGCGAGGAGCATTGCAGACCATATCGGGTGCGAGAAAGGCGGGAATACGACCAAGAAGATCACGAACCGCTTCTCGCAGGCCCCCCCGTCTTTATTGGTTTTGGACAACTTCGAAACACCTTGGGAACCGATGGCTTCCCGGGGGGAGATCGAAGATCTCCTCTCGTTATTGTCAGAAATACCACAGTTGGCGATTTTGGTACGTGCGCAGTGTTTGTTTCACTCACATATTTATTGATCTTTGCCCTCGAAACTAAGATAACGATGAGGGGAGCAGAGCGGCCGGGCAAGATTAAATGGTCCCGGCCCTTCTTACCGCCTTTGAAACCGCTCTCCGACGACGCGGCGTTGGAAACTTTTATGGATATAGCTGAAGACGATCATGACGAAGCGACCATGAAGCAGCTTTTGGAAGTTACAGGCAATCTTCCCCTGGCGGTGAGCCTCATTGCTGGCATTGTTGCGGACGAAGGATGCGAAAAGACCCTCTCGCGCTGGAAAACCGAGAGTACCCGGTTGCTTTCCGATGGATACGACAAGAGATCCAGCCTCGACATATCGATCATGTTGTCCTTCTCCAGCGCGCGGATGACACACGAGGCTCAAGACCTACTGAGTCTTCTGTCGATGCTGCCAGATGGTCTTCGCCATTCGGATTTGGTCCAGAGCGACCTTCCGATACCTAGTGTTCTGGCCGCTAAGGCAACCCTACTCCAAACCTCTTTGGCGTATATAGGGAAAGACCAACATCTTACGGCCTTGGTGCCCATACGAGAGTTTGTTGGCAGCATCCATCCTCCTGGTTCCGCCTTGAAATTTGCTCTGCGACAACACTTCCACAAGGTTCTTGATATCTGGGGCAACATAAATATTTTACGGACGGAGGACATGGTCGGCCAAATAGCAGGCAACCTAGGCAACTTAAACGCGGTCCTATTCGATGGCTTGACGGGCGATCCTCCCGATCAAATGCTTAATTTGCAAAGCACTATATTTCTCCTCGATTTTTACCATCAGACGAATCGAGTGCACCCGTCATTGCTTGCAACAGCGCTTTCGGATAAGATACAGGGATTTACTGAGCAGCCGGTTTATGGATACTATATTATCCAGAAACTCCTTCTGGGTGTCCTCTCCGTTGGTTCGCTCAAGGACATCGAGCACTTGACTTGGGCCGGTAACCAGCATTTTAAAAATGCGGACCTGGGAGAACAAGGTAACTCTACGCCTCCTACTGTTCTTCTGAGCTTATAATATTACAGTTAAATGGTACAGCGCTCTAGCTGTTTACCACGATCGACAAAACAATGTCTCCAAATGCCAAGAGTACTGTCAGATAGCCATGTCAAAAGCCAATGAGATGGGAGCGCCAACTATTGAAGTGCGCAAGCTTCTCAACCACGTATCTGACATCACCAATCTCGGGGGTAACCCGTCAGCCGCCCTTGTCTACGCCCGGCAGGCTCAGCGTTGTGCGGAGGAACTGGGAGATATGGTTGGGCAAGCGCGCGCTTGCCAATCACAATCCAATTGCCAAATTGCGCTGGGTAATTTCCAACAGGCCAAAAAGTTCATCAGGAACACCAGAGAACTTCTCGAAGGTTGCGGCCTCAAGGGAGGTCAAATAGATATCCTGGCACAGCAGGATGAGGCCGAGATCTACCTCTTGAAGACGGAATACGCACAGGCGCGAGAGATCCACAGGTCCATCGCAACATCCGGTGCCTTTGGGCAGCCCGGCACGTTCTCGCTCACGTTTTCGGACTTGAATATTGCGCTCATTGATATCATGACTGGCGCAAACTTGGACTCCGTCGAACAGGTGCTGGCATCCTGTAAGCGTCACTTTTCAAAAGTGTCGGGACACCATCGGGCGATGCTTCAATGTGAAATGGCCTTCGCCGACCTCTACCTTCATCAAGGCAAACTTTCAGCGGCAAAGGAAACCTTCGAAAAATGCCTACGACAGTGTTGGAGTGGCTACATGGAGGGTGCAATTTTTTGCATCGAACGCCTCGCAGACATACGACACGCAATATACGACACCGCCCACACGGCCACGTTGTCAATTGTCTACTTGGCCTGTGCCACGCAGACCAAGGACAAAGTAGCCACCATGAAAGCGGTGCAATGTCTGGGCCAGGTATTTGCGACTCAAGGGGATGACCAGACGGCTCTCGCCCTGTTTAATGTTGCGCTCGATGGATTTACGTTCATGGATGTGCATCAGTGGAGAGGGGACTGCATGGTCCACATCGGAGATATCCAGCACAGGACTGGAGAAACCGGCAAGGCGGTCGAGTTCTGGGAGGCCGCCGAATTATTATTTGAGCTCTCATCGCAGTCAAAGCAGATCGTGTCGATAAAACAAAGGCTATTAGATGTTGGGGCGTAGAATATTTTCGATGTTTGACGCTGTCGTTTTCCAAGTTAGGGTTTTCTATAGAACCTTTTTGGACGAATTTGAGGGGTATGCCAGGGAGATGTGTTTTTTAATTTGGAGTCTTTGTTCGATTCTCGGCCGATCCAAGACCGATCAGTGATTGGCGGAAATCACCGGCCCCGCTTGCTCTTGCCACCACGATCCACGCAAGGGTCGTAGCCAAGCTCCGCCCCTCCCGCGTTAGATAGCGCTCGGTTCGGTAATGGTCAGTTCAATTGGTTCGTCTGCGCCCAAGTCACCGTTCGGCGCTCGCTAGTGCTGCGGCCCGCTTGGCACCTGCGCTGCGTATGCGCACCGGATTTTGAATTGTGAGTGCTGGGGTCTTCGGTCGCGTATATGGGTAATTAGGACCGGGTGGCTACTATGTCCCGTGCGATTCTCGCAGCAAACACTCCACAATTGGCAGCGAGCTACGGTCCGAAGAAAGATTTGACTTGCCGCAGCTTTCCAGAAATAATGTAAATGAGCGGCGCAGTCGGCTGTGCAAACGCAGTTGTTACCTGGCCGAAGAGATTTAATCACCCGTGGCACAGCGTCGGGGGTCACTACCACCTGCTACAACCCCACCCACTTATGGCAGGCCTTGGGGTGGAACTCGTTTCCGTCGTTAACAAACTGCAAGATGCTTTTGCGAGTGTCGGATCCGGCACGGCGCACATCGATCTCCCCGAGATCTGTGTGCTGGGGAGTCAGAGCAGCGGGAAAAGCAGCGTTCTCGAGGCGAGTCGCACCTTTTTTCTGTACAGGAGGACCTTACGCTGTCGTAGAACATTGTTGGTCGGGATTTCTTGCCACGTGGACATGGGATTGTGACGCGGCGGCCCCTTGTGCGTACTCACTTCGGAGCTGATCGCCACGTCCCGAATGAATTTAACTTCCAGGTGCTACAACTTATCAATAACCCCGCGGTAGCGAAGTCGTCGCCTCGTAAGTCGTATTTAATATCTCGACAAGCCGATGGGACATTGAAACTATCTCAGAGAAAGCGGACGGGAAAGGTACATCCGCGAACCAGGACGAATGGGGAGAATTCCTCCACCTTCCTAGAAAGAAATTCTTCAACTTCGATGACATCCGTCAAGAGATTGTGCGTGACACCCAGGCCAAGACAGGGCGTAACGCAGGGATCTCGCCGCTCCCCATAAATCTGCGAATGTATTCTCCTCATGTTTTGACGCTCACTTTAGTCGACCTTCCAGGCCTGACGAAGGTCCCTGTCGGAGATCAACCGCGCGACATTGAGACCCAGATTCGGGACATGCTCATGACGTATATTGCCCGACCGGCGTGTATCATTCTGGCAGTGACTCCTGCCAACCAGGACTTAGCGAACTCGGAGGGCCTGAAGATGGCCCGGGAAGTAGACCCGGATGGTGTGCGCACAATTGGGGTCTTGACGAAGGTCGACTTGATGTACGTTCATCCGCACAGTCTTTCGCTCGTGCTCAGATTGAACCGCAGGGACGCCGGAACGGATGTCGTTGATATTCTCGCTGGACGCGTGATTCCTCTGCGTCTCGGTTACGTGCCCGTCGTCAACCGCGGTCAACGGGATATCGACAGTCGCCGTCCGATCAGCGCCGCCTTAGAGGAAGAGCGTAAATTCTTCGAGAATCATCCAGCGTACAAGTCGAACGCCAAATATTGCGGAACTCCATACTTGGCGCACAAACTGAACAGCGTGCGTGTAATGGTTTGTGTAATGATTCCTCGTTCGACGAATTCCCTGCTTGATTTAGACTCTCAAGCTCCACATTCGCACTACGCTCCCTGCTATCAAGACCAGCATCGCGAAACAGCACCAGAAGTTATCGGCGGAACTGCAGACGCTCGGCGGACCCGTTGCCGAGGGGGAATCGGCCGGTGTGCTATTAGGGATCATAATCGAATTCACAACGCAGTTCCGCGCCGTTATCGAGGGAACGAGTGACTTGAATTTGACGGAGCTGTCGGGCGGCGCGAGGATAGCATTCGTCTTTCACCAATTATTCAATGTGGGCATCAAAAATATTGATCCATTCGACCAGGTGGTAGAGAACGAGATTCGGATGCTGTTGTGTAATTCGTCCGTATGTTTTCTGCTCGCTGACCGCAGCGGCCACGCTGACTGAATGTAGGGAATGACGCCAACATTATTTGTGGGCACTTCAGCATTCGAGAATGTTGTGCGGAAGCAAATCGCACGCCTGGAGGAGCCAAGCCTCAAGTGTTGCCAGCTGGTTTACGATGAGCTCATCAGAATTCAGGGAGAACTCCTGGCGAAGATGGTGAGTTGTTAAATTGCTCCTCTTTTATTTCCGCAATAACCGTCGCAGTCTGCCTTTCGACGATACCCCGCTCTCTGCGAGCGGTTCAACTCGGTCGTTGTTGGGTTTCTCAAGAAGTCGATGGGTCCCACCATTAAATTGGTCTCCAACTTGGTTGCGTGCGTGTTTGGCTCATCTTTCCCCGCGCATATGTCTGATCTGTCCCAACAGGATGCAGGCCTGCTACATCAACACAATGCACCCAGAATTTATTGGTGGCCACAAGGTGCTAATTCACGCGGCTCGATTTGAGCCATTACTGATCAGCATGAAGGCCACCTCCGTTGCCAACGAGCGTCTCAATACCGCCCGCCCTACTGCGACGCTTCTAGATTCTAAGACTGGCAAACTCGCACAGGGACAAATCAACAATGACCGGGATTTGGATGTCGAGGCAAAGAAAGAGGATCCGGGCTTCTTTAGCTCCTTCTTTTCCAAGGGCAAGAGCGGAGGTCCCGCCACGCAAACGAACGGACAACTCCCGGCTTCAACCATGGAGGCGCCGCCTGCGGCAATTCGTCCTCAGGCCACGTTGAGTGAACGAGAGACGTTGGAATCCGAGATTATAAGTGCGTCTTCCTCCCGTCCAATCCTCGATTCGTGCATTTTCAATCTTTGATTCCCGTACATTCAGAACTGTTGATCCACTCTTACTTCAACATCGTCAAGCGCGAGATGATCGATACAGTTCCGAAAGCGATTTCACTTACGCTGGTGGGGAACGCGACGCGCAACTTGCATCAGGAACTGCTGCAGGAACTATACAAACCTGAAGCTGTGGAGGAACTGCTGAAGGAGAGTGATGCGGTCGTGACACGGCGGAGGGAAGTTGCCGCAATGGTGCAGGCTCTGAATAAGGCCGAAGAGTGAGTATCGGTCATGATGTCCTACTATTCGATGGCTCACTCATTGGTAGGATTGTGACGGCGGTCTGATCACCTGGGCGACTTGGGTGCCTTGCTTGACATACAGTAGTAGCAATGTGATCCATTTGAGGGACAACATTTCACTAATGAGGCGTTTCGCAAACTCTAACCGAACGTAACACCGCCCGCTCAGTAGGCGTTCATACTCGTCTAGACCTCAAGCCATCCAAGTCCAACATGGTCAAAAGATGGTGAGATTTTCAGTTACTCCCCGTTTCCAACGGCACTATGTAGCTGTTCCCCCAACGGGTTTCCGTGGGTTTCAACAGGATACAGTATCCACCACGGCTTCCCTTCCTTATTTCGTCCGAAAATACTTTGCGGTTGCGAAAAGACGAATAAAAATGATCAGTTTACCGGTCTGACTCGGTTAGCTGCTCTTTCGACTAGACCACCCATGCTGTCGTCCTGCTTCGCTACCTGCTAGCACATGGGCAACTTCCGGGGGTTGCAACTTTCACGGTAATGTGGCGGGTTGGGGCGGTGTCGAAAGGTTGCCCCCCCCACACGATTTGTACACTTTACTGTAGCATTACGCTCACGGTTCAAAAGAGCGCGGCGGGCGCTCCGCGCCCCACCACTTCGGTTCAAGATCAGATGAGCTGTAAAAGCTGTTGAGACTTGACAACTTCTCCGTTTCCCTTACATGAGTCAACCATGCTTCACCTACCAAGGCCCGCTATCACCGTCCCGGCCTTATTTAAGGGTCAACCGCGACATTCATACGAAACTACCGACGGAAAATAAAGCTGTTGAGCTGCGCTGATAGAACGCGCGGCAAACCTCGGCCCGAACTCGGCATTATGGAACCGCCTGTGGGATCAGAGGTGCCGTACTGAATTTGTGTTGCCATCAGCGAAGATTAAAAAGCTTGAGACGGACAGATGTAATATTATAAAGAGAGTGAGGACGAGGACATCGATCTTGAAGACCTAGATATGCCAGACAATCCCGTCGAAAGCTACACCTGGAACTATCTGTACCCTTGGCGGAGTTCAGATCACAATTCGCTGCTATTGAAGCTCGCCACGAAGCGAGGATCTTAAAGACCATTTGATAGAGGTCGACTACGAAGAAGATTACGATGTCCAGGATCAGTCGGTAAGTCTTCTGACGCAGATAAATTGTGAGGTGAAAGCATGGCTAATGGCTCGTTCTCAGATCTACGACAAGACGTTAACCTACGAACACAGCGAGCTCCTTTCTCGATTCATATTTTCCACCGCTCAAGGCTTCCTAGTTCGAAAGGCATCGCTGCTGTTTACTGCACCGTGAACGTTGAACCGCAATAGCCACGCGTTAATACAATGTATAACTAGACGATCTATTCTGTTTCTTCTGTTAAACACGTTGGTTGAATTGGGTATGCGATCAATTGCACAAAACCTTTCAAGCGAATAAGCTTCTTGTCTTGCGATTAACTGATCGTCGAGAAAGTGAGCCTTTGACCGATCGGGATTGGTGATCGGCACAAGTGACAATTTTGAGTCTCTGTGGGACTTCCAAGTTGGTACGTTGCGAAGACAGCTGCATTAATGTGTGACGCGATGGAAGATGGAACCGGGAACTCCGGGGAAACACGAGTCAGGAGTCGGCTCAAATTGAACCCGCATTTGACCGATGGTCCACCTTCCAGAATTTTGGTTGAGGCATTTCAGGTCAGACATCCGCGAGAACCTAGATAAATGTGTAAGGCTTTAAAGGACACCCGAACAAAATATTTACATGATGGGGTAGAGGCAGCCGGGAGCGGGCTGTCAGGCGCAGGGATTCGTGCATCGTGTGAAGGCAACATCGTGCTTCGCGGCCGGGTCGAGTTGGACATCGAATTTATGTTCCATGATCTGGTGAAGCAACACAGAAACCACCGATATTTCTTTCCAGTAGGAAATATATCGGCGAGAATACAGCGCAAAAAAAGAGAAAAAAAAGGCGAATATCCAAGTGGTACAGGCAACCTAGGGCATGCATGGGGTCGAGCGGAGAGAAAAACTGTACGCTACTTACACTGGCATATATTGCTCCACGGTAAGCAAAGGGGCTACTGCAGATCCCCTTCATGTCTTGCATTTCGAACAAGACCCGGATTGCCCTTTTGGCGACCTGATATTCCAGATATACTTCTCCCGGAGATGTAAGTTGAGGCGCACGAGTCGAAATCAGTGATTTATCAGATAATTCGTTGAGTCCCACGATGACCATCCACACCGTAAATAGCGAAATTGTAAAGGGTGAAAAGACTTACTGGTTATAATACAATCCGAATGAAAATCAAATTTGGGGAATGGTTCAAAATTCCCTTGTGCGATTGGACATGTGAAAGAGCTAGTGATGTTCCGGGTCAGGGCTTGAGCCCGAGCCCGAGCCCAAGCCCGGGCTTTTGAGCCCGACCCGACCCGACCCAAAGTAGGGCCCAAGTTGGGCTCAAGGTCGGGCTCAGAGTTTCTCAGGGCCCCCGACCCTGGGCTTGAGCCCGGGCCTAACCACATAACTATCCCAAGTCAAAATTTTGCGACGAGTTGGGTTGAAAACTTAAATTTTACCTGCAACTGAGGTTGATTTGAAGTATCATTTACCTTTGGTGCCCATTCAAGGATGGGCAGGTGAGTCGATATTCACACAATGTTCCGTGGAGATTAGAGTGCTCGGAACAAGGTCAGTGGGTTGTTGCTGGCTATCAAAACATAATTGAGTGCTTTACCAAGGTAAAATATAAAGTAATGTATGCTCAAAATTTAAAGTTGAACCTTACCGAACACACTTAGAAAATATACTAATGGGCCCGGGCTTGAGCCCGAGCCCGACCCGACCCGGGCCCGGCCCTCAGGTAGGGTCGGGCTCAGGATATTTTGTGGGCCCAAGCCCTGCCCGACCCGACCCAAGCCCGGGCTTTTGGGCCCGACCCGACCCGAACATCACTAGAAAGAGCTACTCTCAGTGTTGCTTTCAAAGGAAACTGAAAGAAGAACTTTTCAGTCGAGCTGAAAGAACAACAACAACAACAACAACAACCACAACCACCACCATCCCCGGTGGGTGGTCGTCGTTCCGGCCGCAGCGAGCGTCGGGCACTCGCTTGCCGTCGTCAGACCATCGTCCAGGACCGTCCACCACCGTCGGACGAGGCTCCGGCACCGTACCACCGCATCGTCACCATGACAGACCCGACCTCGCCCCATCCCCGTATACCACCATTCAGAGGCAGACAACGCGTCTCCGACTCACCCATACCTCGTTTTAACCCCCGCGCCGCAAAATTCTATGGCATACATTCGCGGCTGCCCCCGCTTACTTCGCGCGCGGCTTGCGCTCGTTACCGGCTTCACAGGAAATCTGCATCAGCCCCGCTTCACGACATAGCAGCAGCAGAACATCCTCCCGTTCAGCTGAACGACATCACTACACAGCTTGCATTACTCTACGACACCCTCCTCGCCCTACCGTGCACTCTCGCCGCCGTCATCCACACTCCTGACCGCGCATCCAGCTCCTGTTGCCCTCTACCACCCTCAGGACCCTGCCGTAGCATTCCGCCACTCACACCTCCCATTTTGAACCCACCTCACTATCGTTCGACGCCCCCGCCGTCACCCTACGCGCCGCCTTCGCCCTCGGCAGACTTTTTCGGTGGATGATTACCTAACACGATCACACGGTACTATCCAGTCACGTTGCAGGACGATTTTTCTCTTTCCTCTTAACTTATTGAAAATGGCGGAAAACCACATTCGATACACCTTACGACCCGCCGGGTACTAGTTATCTCAGTCTTTAAGTAGACGTTAGGCGTGGTATACAAATGTAAACAATGTAAACAACTGAAAGATTGAGGGATTTTTGCCATTGGCTCGGAAAATGCCGGACCAATGGCCAAAATGCCTCAACCTTTCCTTTGTGCTTTCAGTTGCCATGGAAAGTCCTCCTTTCAGTATTTCTTGAAAGCGATGTTGAATATTGCTCTTTCAGTTATACAATCAAACAAAGGAATTCAAAAACATTCCCCAGGTTTGTTTTTTCATTCAGATTGTACTACACTCAGGTGGGCTTTTCACCCTTTAAAATATTTTACTATTTACGGTGTGATATCAAGAAGTTTGACGAGACATTTGAAGGAACCCGCCCAATATTTGTCGATGGGGGGAAACCACCAGCACGAAGCGTTACGAACCAGAGGCAAACGGCAACCCTCTGGACTGCTCTTGTGGCCGGTGAAATCCGATGAGTCGAACCAGTATATTATACTACTCGCGCCCGAGGTGTATATCCGATGATTCACGGGCTAAACTCAAGCTACATTGCGAAATCCAATCTTGACTAGGTTATTGGCTGAATCTTCGAATTGAAGACGTCTCGTCCCGCATCCTGTAACTTCCCCTTGCACGAACTCCGCGGTTCTTGGACTGTGGATTCCAGAAGTCTGCGGTGCTCACCCTGAGGAACTATCTCGAAGATTCGACTCCTCTCGTTGGCATTATGTATCGCGCTTACGAACATGTGTTACATGCCTCGGGCCCTTTTCCTTCTCCCTGTGTCGCACCTTTTTTCCAACTCAAGATTGTTCTGCGTGCGACAGTTCCGGTTCGAACCCGGGTACCCGGACCGGTAGTTCCCGACCTGCAAGTGCGTATGACGTGGGGTTTTGCATAAATACATCCGATAGGTATGTCGCAATCGACGAATTCAATCCGACGCTTTCACGCCATGACCGCTCCCACAATCAAGATAGTCTTTGGCGGCGCCGCAATCGGTCCTACCAGGTCTTTTCCCGACGAAGAGAGCATCGAGAAGCTCTATCAGCTGCTCGAAGAGGGTGGTGTTGACACCATCGATACTGCACGCCTCTACGGACCCTCCGAGGAGTGGATCGGCAAGACGGGTGGGGGCAAGCGCTTCACTATCGATAGTAAGACGGGAGGCGGGTTTGCTCCGGGCAGCAGCACGGGCGAGACCATCCCTCAGCATGCGAAGGAGAGTGTTGAGTTGACGGGAGTTGACGAGGTATGTCTTGGTGCCCCCTCCTAATTTCCTTGATTGATGAACGCGCAGCTCGACGTCTTCTACATTCACGCGCCCGACGCCTCGGTCCCGCTCGGAGACCAGCTGCACGGTATCAACACTGCCTATAAAGCCGGCCACTTTAAGCGTTTCGGTCTGAGTAACTTCACCGCCGCCGATGTGCAGCGCGTCTACGATATCTGCAAAGAGAAAGGATACCCCCTGCCGACCGTGTACCAGGCAAACTACAACGCGGTCGCGCGCAAGAACGAGGAGGTGCTCATCCCGACGCTGCGCAAGTTGGGGATGGCGTTCTACGTTTATAGTCCCATTGCGGGCGGACTGCTCACCAAGACCGCTGCGCAGCTGCGTGAGCGTGGGGATGGCGCTGGCCGGTTTGCGACGGGGCATAGGATGGAGGGGCTGTATAATGGGCTTTACAACAAGCCATCGTATTACAAGGCATTGGACTTGTGGGAGGAGGCGGCGAAAGAAGCGGGGTGCAGCAAGGCGGAGCTGGCGTATCGCTGGGTCGCGTTCGACTCGGCTGTCGATGCCAAATACGGGGATGCCATTATTTTTGGCGCGAGCAAGCATGCTCAGGTTCCGGAGACGGTCGCGTGGCTGCGCCATGGGCCAGTGGGGGAGAAGGCGAAGGCAAAGATTGACGAGATCTGGAAGATCGTCGAGCAAGAGGCGCCACTGGACAACTTCCACCATTAAATTACACGATGGAGTCAAGTAACTGTAACTTGTATCGTCAAGCTGTGTTCTTGCAGGGAGCTTGGGGAGTAATAATAATTTAGTAAAGCGACGTCTGTTGACTGTAGGCGGCGAATTCATAGTTACCATTGTCAGTATGGGAGGTCGCGATAGCGAACGAAATTCCTTCCTTAACTGTAGGCTGGATCGACCAGGATACTGTGCTCCGAGCACATGTTCATCGCTTCCGGAGGGGATTCCTCAAAAAAATCCGGAACTATTTGGTAATGTAGACACCGACTATCGGTGAACAAAGGCAGAAAGAATCACTGTTCCTGGAAACGTCGGGGTACGGATACGGGCCGGAATACTATCGGAGGCCCACTCCTCTTACCTCAGGGTGCCACCGAAAGCTGGATGATTTTGTAACATTCACAGCTCCACTTCCCGACAAAACCCGGTTGTATGAGCTGAGGAGAAAATAATTTCAAACCTATTGAGAGAATTCTAATCCGTGGAGACCGATCGTTCTGCTTGACAACTGTTCTGCACATTTTTGGTTTTGTTGCGGGCAAAAGGTCTAAAAAAATGTGACAACATCAAGTAGAAAAGTACCAAAGTTATTTGAGGTTGCAAAAAAAGAATAGCGGCGGGGAGGCTGTGCAAGATTATGAAGTGCGGCGGGGAGGCGGTGCAGAGTTGTTGGACCTCGAGAGGACGTCATCTTCGGCAGAGAAGTTGAAAAGAATGCCGTCAGCAGTCCTTCAGGTATAAAGTGTCCTCCGAGGTCCACCCGATCTTCAGTGTTTACGCCCCTTGAAGCTTGTATGGGAACCGCCCTCGCCCGTCTGCTGCCTCCAGCCTTCAATCCTCAACGAGATATACCTGACCTGTTTGGCAAGGTGCTGGTTCACCTTATCTCAAGTGCAGAGCTTTTACTGATATCAAATAGACGATAATCGTGACGGGAGGAAATACCGGTATCGGATATGAAACAGTCAAGCAGCTGCTGTTGAAAAACGCGAAGGTGTATCTCGCAGCGCGATCTCCCGAGAAGGCGGCCGCTGCAATCAAGAGGCTCGAGGGGGAGACAAAGAAATCAGCAGTATTTTTACAGTTGGACCTCGCGGATTTACGGAGTGTACGTCGAGCTGCAGAGACATTCTTCTCTCAAGAGTCAAGACTCGATATTCTCTTCAATAACGGGTACGTTGCAATTTCCGTTCAAAATTGGTTGGTATTGATGAAGTTAGGGGTGTGATGACTTCATCCACAGAGCAGCTAACGGCGCAAAATCATGACCTACGTAGGTGGAAATTAATTTCAAGGGTTGGCTTTTTTCAACCTCACGGTGGCTTACTTAGAATTCGGGACGAACGTCATCGGCCACTTTTTTTTCACGGAATTATTGGTACGACGACCTGAGAGACTGGTGCCTAAATACTCATAAATGACATAGCTTCCCGCTCTCGCCAGATCACACGCGGAGACGAATACCCCGGCACGCATCATCAACACGTCTTCCTCCGGTCATGAATTCGCACCAGGCGACGGAATTGATTTCGTGAGTCTCAAAGGCGGACCTGGACGCGATGCCTGGATCAAGAAAAAGGGGAGCTTTTTCGCTCGTTGGTGCGCATAATCATGATATCAACCACGACATATATGTGACGAGAGCAGGGGACTGTATGGAGAGAGCAAGCTTGGAAATATCCTCATCTCAAATTATTTTGCCAAGGCGCACTCAGACGTCCTTGTGTCTTGTGCGCTACATCCCGGGGGAATAAAGACTGAGCTACAGCGGTTCGTCCTGTTACGGCGACTATTATGCCGAAACTCATTGCGATTGCACCATAGGAACAATGCGGGCTGGCTGCAGGCCCTCGCAAACGTTTTACTCTACCCAGCACCGTGAGATTTAGAATACTTTTTGAAACTGTTGAGAAGTGACTAACTATGCGATCCTTTCAGCATGGGTGCTTACACGCAGTTGTGGGGCGCGACAATCGCTGCTCCTGCGCAGATTACGGGTCAGGTATTGTGTTTAGCACTCCACAGTTTCGCAGTTTATCTCACGAGAGTTTAGTACTTAGTGCCCTGGGGCAAGGTCGGCAAGGCGGACAAGCGATCATTGAACACGAAGCTGGAGGACGAGGTCATTGTATATCTCCGGGAGCAGATCCAGGGTTTCTAATCCAGGAGACTCCGAAGCATCAAGTAACTCACTTCGGAAGACTCCAGTTGAAAGAAGTTCAAGAATCAGAATCAACTTAGAACCCATAGCCTATTGATAGACTAGTAATCGAGCTCGCGGGAATCATAAAATTCTTTTTTTAGGCTCCTGGCGGTATGAAGACCGAAGCAGTGGATTCCAGTTGAAGTCAGAAGAAATTTGCGAGGGCTCAGCCCATGAGGGGCCAACCTTGATCACCCGAGGGAGTGCAGCGCCCGGAGGATAGAATGAGTGCTGAATAATGAAAAGGAGGAGGCCCAAAGTAGGGAATGGTGCGAGGCGAGGCGAACTCTCACCACCAAAAGCTTCCAAGCCTCGAGAACTAGCATTAGTTTTATGAGGTTCCAAATGCACATTTAATCGGGCGCACATTTTTTTTTGTCAAAGTCATATTTTGCACCAGTTTTTTGTTCTTTTTAGTCCAAATGCCGCCACTTTCATCTTTGAAAGGGAGTCAAAAAAAAAAAGTGGCGGAAGCTGAGTTTTAACCAAGCCGCAACAGAGTTCAAACAACTGTGAATGAAACGGAGTACGAAACGGAGCTCGAACGGGACATATGATCACTGGAACTAGTGCCGTGCCGTGGTGCAGCATCGCGCGGCACGGCACGACTGAAGTGCGGTATATCAGATGCTTCAAGTTCACCAGATATGTGCTTCAGCGTCTGTGCGAGTTGCAGCTGAGGGTTCAGACTTCTCCTGATCATGCAGTGTAAAATCGCTGAGCAACATCAGTTGCGCCGAGAATATCGCACCCTCGGTCTCATTGTAAGGATGCCATCCTCACACGTCACATCTGTATAGCCATCAGGCAGTGCCCGGACAGCCAGCACAGCCCAACACAGCCAGCACAGCCAACTGCTCGGACTTACAGTACAGCTAGTGATTACTACACTGCCCCACACAGCCCCACACAGGATTACCTCTTCCTATATATATAGCTGACATTTACCTTACTTTCTGGACCGCACGAAAACCCCCCGACTTTGGCCCCCCCTTGTATTCCTCCTGTTGCTCGTAGCCTGGTGATCTCGCCTCTAGGAATATATCGTGGTCCTGTCAACGTGTGTGTCTCTGTCCCGGTTCGCCCGTTAGTGTCTGTCGAGAGAACGACAGCCTTTCACTTTTTTTTTGACATCGACTGCTGCTTGTTCCACTCCGCTCTCGTCGTCACCTTCTTGTCTTGGTGATGTGGATTTCTCTGTGGCCTATGTTCTCAGGCCCCGGAGTCCCCGCATCACCAATGGGACCTTCGACCTTGTTCCTACTGTCGACAGCTCCAGTACCATTCACTTGGCTCACTGGTGTTGCCACCTCTTCTGCCTCGTCCTCGGGCTTGTCTTACACCGCTGGCCACCATGGGGAGTGTCTCATAGTTGGGTTTACGTTCTGTCCGATCCAGTTCACACCAGTGGGCACTCCCTCCTCACCCCGCCGCTTCGGCCCCGGACTTACACCTTGGTCAAAATCAACTCAGGCATTGAGTTCACCTTTGGTTCATTGTCCCCGTTCTCTACCTTCACTCAAGTGTTGCTTGTTATGCAGGATATAGGTTGTTTTGAAGTATGGGAGAGTGTAAGGATGCCATCCTCACACGTCACATCTGTATAGCCATCAGGCAGTGCCCGGACAGCCAGCACAGCCCAACACAGCCAGCACAGCCAACTGCTCGGACTTACAGTACAGCTAGTGATTACTACACTGCCCCACACAGCCCCACACAGGATTACCTCTTCCTATATATATAGCTGACATTTACCTTACTTTCTGGACCGCACGAAAACCCCCCGACTTTGGCCCCCCCTTGTATTCCTCCTGTTGCTCGTAGCCTGGTGATCTCGCCTCTAGGAATATATCGTGGTCCTGTCAACGTGTGTGTCTCTGTCCCGGTTCGCCCGTTAGTGTCTGTCGAGAGAACGACAGCCTTTCACTCATCCGGCAGCCGCGGCGTTCAACCCACACAGTTCCCTCAATTAAACCACCACACTGTGCATGGCTGCAGCCATCTGCATTTGAGCTCACACCGCATTAATATTCTCGGTCCTCAGACAACACACTGCCACCACATTTTGTGAAGGCAAAGCCGCTGTGCCGTCAGTGCCGAGACCATGCCGAGCTTCAACTTTGGCTGTGAACAGTAAGTTAGCGGCCACAAGTAAAGCTTCCTGACACCAACTCAAGGGAGAAAATCTGATGTGGCAAACAAAACATCTCTCTGGCGTAGTCCGTCTCGGCCGGAGCCCGGATCACGGAGAAACCCCCCGAAGTTCAATAATTCGTGGGTTTCCAAATAAGGGGGGGTTTCTGCCTGCACCCCGGGTTTCTCAATAGAATTATCATACCGAAGAGATATCGGTACCATTCGGAATATGGCATTGCGCACTGTTGTAGAAATTTGGAGCCGCAACAAGTTAACATCAAGATCCATCGACCCAAAGGAAACTATTCCTGGGACCAATTCAGCCGGGCCGAAATTTCTTTTTGGCGGTGTGCCTTCCATCCGCAAAAAATCTAGGTGCTCGGACGCAAAGGATGCACGGCCTAACCTTCCTGTTCTGTGAGCCAACACATGATCGATTGTGCCACCATTCATACTGACTCTTTACCACTTCCCCTTTGCGCACCCCTCGCGCTGCACATTCAATCATCGATGCGCCTATATGCTTAAATACAAATCTGAGAAGGCTTGCTGACTAGGAAACTCCGACTCTGTCGGAACAACACCTTGGTTGCTCAAAAACTCAGCGGCTCTAGCTTGCGGATTGTGTGCTTTGCCAGCTCTGCTGCGCGAGGCCAATGACTTTGAAGAATTTTCATGGAGCGTGAGCATCATCGGTTGGAAAATTGAGTCTGGAATTAACATTAAAATAGTGTTGGATTAGAGTTTAGGTAAAGTAGAGGTAAATGTTGAGTAAATACAACTCGATGTTGGGAGGTTGAGGATCACTGGGTTGCGTGAAACTGGCGCCATTATGAGGTTGGAGAGACTTTGACAAGCAGCAGTGACAAGCAGCAGGGATTTCCGTTCAAGGGGGATACCATTTTGTGAGTAAAGTATATCATGCTGAATTCTGGTGGAAACGAGGTCTGGGATTCCGAATCTGAACTTTGAAAGCTCGCCCGGTTGCCCGTTCAAAAGATGCAGCCACTTGGGTCTCGGAAAAAAGAAAAACCTCGTAATTTTTTGTTCCCGCCGAATTGACTTAATCCGCGTAACTTTTGAAAGAAAAAAAAATCCGGCGGATCTGAACAGATCAAAACCAACCACGTCATTGTGACGTGAGAAAATTGCTATATAAGGCAGTCCATCACCTAAAAGGGTAACGGATCAAACTGTCCATATCTCTTAAACCGTGGGCCGGGTGAGCTTTCTGAGCTCAGATCCAGACCCAATTTTGCAGAACGTCGGATCCACAGGGGAGTCGGGTCAGCCGGGTCGCGTCCGAGTCGCCTTGACTCGCTTACGATGCTGTGCAGAACCCGACTGGCGGCCTAATAGGGACAAATCAGTGCCGTTTGTTCGGCTCACCGCGCGGCCATCACTCCTGTCTGTTCTTTCCCGCCTTGTTCCCGCCGCTCCCGCTCCAATCTCGCTCTCTGTGAGCCCTGACGTGCCTCTAAACGATCTCAAGACCCTTCCCTGTTGGGAAGGCTTCCGTTCACCATTCTCCTGTGGCTACTCACGGGCTTTGAGTGCTCAGGCCTTTGATACACGCGCTTGGATGTCTACTACAGCGCACATTCAAAGCTCCCACTTGCTACATCTTTGGCCCGGGTTCATTGGATTTGAGTAACGTTTGGACTGAACTTAGCCTAGAACAAGAGAGTGGTTCTTTGCCATATTTGCTCAAACGATACTTACTATACTAGAAATACGCAACTGACTTACTTCCAAAGAAAAATAACGACAATAGCGGCGAGTCGGGTCCTTGGTAACACAGCCCTGGCACCGCCTCTACATTGCCACAGAGTCCGACTGGACTCGACCCGACCCGACTCTCCCATGCCTCGGATGCTCTCCAATTTTGAGGATATACTGCGTTTTTTTTCTCTTCTTTTTGTGAATTATATACTTACCGTAGCAAGCAGGAAGAAGAACTTTTAAATATATCGCCTTCAATTCCAATTCCACTCATCCGTTTGATCTCCACTAATTATCTGCGAGCAAATGATCCTACAACTTCCCCTCGGATACCATCTCCCTAAACATCGCGATTGTCTTCTCCAATACTTTTCCAAGCCTGGCATTCTCTTCTTCTGGGGTTGGCTTGGGCTTGCTTGCAGGAAGCTCTGTGACCAGACAGATAGAAAGATCCGGACTTAACACAATTTAAAATCGTGAAATGCCAAGGGACGCACCGCGGTTGGCAAAAGAGAACGTCAACAGCAGCTCACCGGCAGCTCCGCGGGACATAACAGTCACGATGCGCAGCCCGTTGCTCACGTCGTGGTACATCTGCCGCCCCGCAAGATCAACGACAGAAGCGGTGCCCATAAACCGCAGGACGTACAATAGTCGAAGGGTGCGCCTGAATGGTCTCCGTCAGGACCTCGGTCTCCGTCCGTTCCTCGTTTTCCACAGTGAGCTCTTGCACGATCTGGAAATTATGCGTGAATCACATGAAGGCCGCATTTGAACGACCGGACACACCTTGTTGCCGCCGTCGGTGATCAACTTGCTCGCAGGCACATTCGGTAAGAACAGCTGCAGCCCATAGGTAAGTAAATAGACGATCTTAGGAATGCTGGGAGACGCACGGCGGGGTTGCGTGCTCGATATTCAAGGCCTTGCCACAGGTGTTTCTCGGTGAGGACGGGTTGGGCGTCAGGAGGGTTAACGGGGCGGGTAGCTGCGAATGCGGAGGACATTTCAGCAAGGACGACTTGACTGACTTTCACACAAGGAACCCGCCTTTTTATCTTGAACGCCCTTGAGGACGTGGGCCCATTGACAAGACATTGTTCCGAATTCGATCTTTACTAATGTTCCAGTGACAAATATTTCTCTCATTACGAGGTTATGGGAACACGCAGTTTATCCATTTAACCGGAGCTTCCGACCCAAAAGGGAGTGTTAGAAGTGGCTGTTAACCGTTGACCGTTGGCCCATTGACAAGACGGGGTTGATTTTCATCGTGTTCAATCTTTACTAATGTACCAGTGACAAATATTTCTCTCATAACGAGGTTTTGGGAACACGTAGTGTATCCGTTTAACCGAGCCCGGGGCTGCAGACAGCTGCAGACCCCAAAGGGAACGTAACCGAACGTTCCAGTGACAAATATTTCTCTCATCAAGATCTCAGGAACCAATGTTCTTCAAATGTTCTTATTTAAGCTTCTGCTTTCGTTGGTCCACCTTCAACCGTTGGCTTCTCCCCGCATGTCTGTTTCATTCTTCACGAGTACTGTAGGCGTTTTGATATGGAGTCCGGATCAGGTCCGGATCATGTGTTGCCGCTGTCGTTGGACACTGCCACAGACCGCTTGCCTCTGCACCACCATGGCTGCAACCGCCTTTCTGGATCCCCTGCTCTACCGCTCTTTCGTGCCTCGCGCCCAATCCCCTCGCTGGTCCGTTGCGTCGCTGGCCTGCAACACCGTCCCTTAGTCATCGATCGCAGCACGCCCGCCTCTGGCCTTGCTGCCCTAGCTACCGCTTTGCCTCGCTGCTCGTGCGTGTCTGCGCCTTGTCCCCCACCTAGCCTGTCTCTCTTGTCTCTCTCGTGCAAACGTCGTCCGTGTACTTACTTTTCAATCAACCAGCGCGAGCTCGCTGAGATCAAAAGAACAAGTTTAATCCCCCCGGGATATACTAATCTTATGAATTATTCAATTTACAAGGGGGCCTAGCACTTCGCTCCTTCGGACTGATTTAGAAAAAGAGGTTTTCATTACAGATGCTAGTAAGCCTAGAACTGAAAATACTCCAGGAGAATGGCGAGCGGCCAGCAGCCGAAAGCGGCGCGTGCGCTGTACGTCCCCACGCGCACACATACTGACCCACTCACCTGTGCAGAAACATGAATAAATGCGTGCCCACTCACGCGCTTCGACCTTGTCACCTCAACGCCAACACCCTCGCCGTATCAAGTCTACACGATTCGGGAGATTAGCGTACGTACCTTCTCTTTCTTCGGCAATCGCATCCTTTGCAGACCTATCCTTTGTTTCCCCGCCCTATTCTCCGCCCATGAAAGCTTCCTCGCCCTCGTGTACATTGGCGCACTCGCACCCCACCACTCGCTGGCCGCGGGTGCATGCGTTGAGCCCCCCGCATGCGCCGTCGACAGCGGTGGATCAGCAAGAGCACGGCCTCGAGGCCCGCCGCTGTGACCGTGCAGAATGAGCTGGATGCGCGCCATGGGGAGGCAGAGGGTCGGAACGAGTGCGTAGGCAACGACTTTACCAGGTATGCAAGTACCTTCTCTTCTTTTTATCGCATCGCACCCCTTTCACATCGCACCGCCCTATTCCTCACTCTCCGCCGCATGTACACTGCCTCGTCCTCGCGTGCGCCGCCGCACTCACATCCCGCCACATACTCAACTATCCCCGCCGCGCGTGTATGCGCGCGATGGTGTAATGAGCTCATAAAATGTATTTCAAGACATGACAAATCAGCGAAAAAACCGCCGAAAAGTGTTGACTGATTATTAGGGGCGCTCAATTCTAAAATCCGAACGGGTTGGGTCAATCTACGGGAACGTTCGCCTAGTAGTAAATTTGGAACGGTGTCCGGACTGAGCCGTCCTTGACGGAACTTTTTCTACAGTGGCAACTCACATGCAACTATCTTCTCGACCTTTGTCTGAACACCGGTGACTAATTTCCATTTTCAGTCGGTATATCTAAGCGCTGCCCTTCCTTTCGATTTGCTTGCTTCCAACGATGATTGAAGCTCCACTGTACATGGACAAGGTCGCCAACTCGCCCATCGATAACGCGAGCGCCAAAAAGATAGAAGAAGTTCAAGACGATGAGGATTTTCCCGAAGGTGGCAAGGGCTGGATCGTCCTGGCTTCGGTGGGCAAGGCGGATTGTTTTTATGCGTTTAAAATTGAAAGAATGTTAGACAGGGGTTTCTTTGCGACGTAGGTTTTCTTCTACTCATAATACCCCGTTTTCACTGTGATGCTAGGTTTGGCTACGTGAACTCGTGGGGTGTAAGCTGGATAATTCACATCACACACAGCGTATCTCACTGTTTGATTCTAGGTCTTCCAAGTATATTATCAGCAGAAGCTGCTACACCACTCTACGCCATCTCAAATGTAAGGAGTTTGACCGCCCTTTGTGTGGACGATACTCAAATGCCCTGAAGTTCCTGGATTGGTTCGGTGCAGGTTCGCAATTCCCAGCGCACACATATGTGGCCTTTCGTTGAACACCACCCTCTCAGCACGCCATGATTTTTATCTTTGCGTTATTTGTCGGCCGACTGTTTGACATTGGATACTATCGCGTTCTGTTCGCCGCCGGTGGAGCTTTGATCCTCCTTGCAACCTTTCTAGTGCCGCAATGCACGGAATATTGGCAATTTCTGCTCTGCCAGGGCTTCTGCATTAGAGTTCGTTTACTAGTTCCACAAAGAACCGATCGCGAATTTTTTAGATTGGTTCAGGGTTGATGTTCTGCGCGATGATAACTGTCGTGACGCATTGGTTCCAGAAGAGACGCGGATTCGCGTTGGGAGTGACCTCTTGCGGAGGTGCCATAGGTGCCACGGTCCAGCCTATAATTCTCCGCCAACTCATTGATAGAGTCGGGTGAGTCCCCTGATCTCTACCCTGTATCCGCGGGGGTACTGACAATCTCACAGCTTCCCCTGGGCCGTACGCACTCTCGGTTTGATCCTTCTCTTTTTTCTAGCTATTTCAAATCTAGTGCGCCCCATGAATTCGCTGATGTTGTACCGTTTCCGACGACGCTATCTAGTGCATCGCCCGACGACTTCCCCCAGTCAAAGCACCCGGTGGTCTGCTCGGTTTACACGTGTTTCGAAATGCCGCCTTTTCGATTTTCTGTGTCGCCACCCTCATCTCGCTCTTGGGATTATTTACCAGTGGGTTTTAACCAAAGGCCGTCTCAATTTAAGATGATTGATATCCCTCACCTCAGTGTCAACCTACATCAGCAGCAGTGCTCTCACTTTCGGAATCTCCCCCGGTTTCGTGTTTTACCTCGTCGCAATCGTGAATTTCAGCGCCGGCGTTGGTCGCGTCATATCTGGACTTTTGGGAGATCGGTATGGTGAGAACAAATGAGTTCATTCGACGTCCCTCCCCTCATAAACGCAGGGCCGATGAACATCATGACCATAATTGCGGCACTCGCGGGTGTTGCTGCCATCGCCTGGGCACCGGTTTTTCGCCGTGGCGTGGCGTGGCGTGGCGTGCCGCAGTGGCAGTGCTGGCGTGTCCCGACGTGCAAGTGTAGGATTTTTTGTGGGATTTCGGGTTTCTTGCATAAGATCACAACTAGCAATGTCCTCTACTCCTTGTAGCAAGCTATATTACCATTACTGCCTTTGTAATCGATTTATCTGTAATCTAGTTTTGTATCGGGGGACACTGAACAAGGGTCCCAGTAAATGGAACTTGGCCAATATGGTCGGATTAGACTTGAGATAACCTGGGTGGACTGTCGAGAGAGTCTATGGTGCCCAGGAGTGATGTCGTGAACTGGAAACCATTATTTCATCTGCATCATTTGAATTCCCACGGTTGAGTGATCATGTTATCGAATGTCCGTGTCGTGTTCATGTGTGAAAGCGTCCGTAAATATGTGTTTCCGCGCTGATATATGTGCCTCTCGCATTTTACACTCAAACGTTGGCTGCTAACAAGAGGGACAAGGGCGGCAAGAAGTGAATACCTGTTGAATCGAAATGGAGTCGGAGCATGGTCAAAAGAAGCTGGGGGAACATTTTCAGTACTCAGTACAGCAGGGACAGAGAAGGGGAACGACTTGCACGCCCCAGAAACAGGTGCTGTAGTCGCAGGAGGCGCGGCAAAATATTTTATACCCTGGTGGACCATATGCCGTAAGAAACCCCTGGAAGAAAAAATGAACAAGAATCTTCACTTAAAGAGTCGAAGACGCACCAAGACTATTGTGCTACCGAGTCGAGGCCTTGAATTTTTTGCGATAAGCCAAGGACAACAGTTGAAGTAAATACTCGCAATTGAGATTGCCTAAGACAGTAACCGGAGGGTCAAAAATGTTCGCTACGGACTGAGAGTTTGATCAGTGTGCAGGGCCATAAAGTATGACATGACCTTGAGTTACGAGCATAGCATTACTCGGGCTACGGTAGCTCAGGCGTGTCTGCTGGTCTCGAAGAATTTTGTATCCCTACTTGGTGCCAGTTTTGGCTCAGCATAATTCCGCAGATCGAAAGAAATACTCACTGGCTGAGGGCACGGAGTACAGTTCAGAACCAATATTCTGCATGTAACCCGTAGCATTCCCTATCATAATGTAGGCCGCCGAGGGGGAAAGGGCGGCAAGGAGAAAATGCCTGTCGGATCGAAAATTGGCAAAAGTGGAACCGGAGCACGAACAAAATCAGGTTAGGGGAACATTTCTAGAACCTGGTGGGCCATATGCACCCCGGAAGAGAACGGGCTAGCAACAAACTTCGTCTGCAACTCTCCAGGGACATATAAAGACCATCCTGCTGCTGAGTTGAAAATCTGGCGTGCAGACAGCACGAACACCTATCCTTGCTCAAAGTTGTCCATCGCGATCGAGATCTCCTCAAACGGCGCACCAGAATTGCAGAAGTGTTTTTTCATAGTTTTGATTGTGACTTAGGTACCTAAATGCTGTGACCTGCGGGTAAATTTAGTGGGAGATTGAGCACGAGTTTAAAAGTTTCGGTGCCCAATCTTTGTTCGGGGATACAATTTCAAGTACCCGACAACTACCTCAACAGGTCAAAGAGTACCACGCAGGGTCAATAACAGACGAATGCTAGTGAATATAGGTCATTATGAGCCACCATACCACTGCACGGTGCTGCGCGGCACTGCACGGTGCTGCACGGCACTGCACTGCACTGCACGGCACGGCACGGCACAGGTGCACGGTGGCGTGCACTGCCGTGCCGTACCGTGCACTGCCGTGGCATGAGCCGTGCATCGCCGTGGCATGGTCGTTGCACCACCATGCAGTGTGTGCATGTCTGGGGTATGCTGTCTCCTATTTTATTGCATTGAAATACCAGTTTTAGTTAAACATCGGGATAAGTTTGGAACACAATCATGGACGGAAACTTCGACGGGATGAGGACCCAGGGCTCTCTACGAGGTTATTGAAAACCTCTCGAGGCCTGCGCAAACAACCTATGGACATGATAGGTGATATACTCGAGGGCGGAAGTCTGTTTCAAGTCTTAACCGTTGGATTTCAACCGTGAGAAAATTATTCAAACACTGTTTATCCAATGGATGAGCTTGACTAAGTAGTGAATTTCCTTGGTGGAATGTGTGTGAAGTACCTCTGACAATCGGCGGAATCACAGGTTAACAGATCTGGTATGGGTCATCTGCTCGGGTTGCATCCGACTCGGAAATTCCAGCTTACAGGAAACATTGTTGGCACTGTATGACTTACATAGTACCGTACATCTAGGAGACCCACAGTCCTGGGACATACCTCAAAACAGTGAAGTTCCCCCGGGGAACGAGAATCCAAATGAACATTCAGATAATTGACTATGAGTACCTGCCGTGAGTGGAGTGCTGTCTTTGGGCAGTTGAGCAATGTGAATAGGCCGCTACGACGCGATCCAAGGCGCCCTGAGTCAGAATAACCATTGTGAAGGCGGAATAGACGACAATATCAATGCCTCTGCGTCAATAATCAATAACGCCATCTAACTTATAAAAACATCAATTACACTTTGATACAGGAAATCCATGGGGTAATGAAAGAGATGCCTTGAGTGCAGCTTGAGAGTGTCCCTGACACCTGAGAACAACTCACAGACTGTGTCAGTCTTAAACCGGGACACGCCAACACTGCCACGGCAGGCACGCCACGGCACGGCACGCCACGGCTTTTTCCCGGGGCCCCCATCGCCTGGCCTTTTGTCGAACAATCCCGACTATTACTATTATTTCTGTTTTATACGGGTGAGTGTCGAAAACCCGGGCTTATGCTTATCCTTGGTACTAAGCATTATACAGGGCTTTCTCTGGTGCTTGGATTGCCTTGATAGGCTTAGTAGTCGGTTAAATGGGCGGCATGGAAGACATTGGATATCGCATTGGTGTGGTGAACTTCTTTGCAGGTATTGGTACTATATGCGGACCTCTTATAAGTGGGCTCTTCGTGGATACGAGCCTAGGATACATCGCAGTGGGATACTTTGCGGGTGAGGATGGGACTGGTTGCGAAATTGTCGGCGCTGATGTGCTTATACAGGATGCTCGTTACTGATGGCTTCTTCGCTTGTATTTGTGTTATGATGGGTCTTGGGACTAGGCTTCTGGCGTAAGTACTGAATTACAAGACGGATTTCGGTCTATATGTAATTCCCTTTTTGCTGTTTTACTGCGCGATATTAAATACAGTTGTTTCTCTCGCTTCTCTCTGAGGGATGACTAAATATCGTGCCCTCAGAGCATTTATTTTTGACGCAGACCCTGTCGGATGACCGGGCCAATACAATTGAAGCCGGCTATCGTTCAACTAAAAGTTGCCCTCGGCGAAAGCCTTCACACTGACCACCGGTCATGGCTGATTCTCGATCCACGATGCCAGGGCCCCCATTGCGCATATTCGTCGTTGGTGCGGGGTTGGCTGGGTTAGCTGCAGCGGTGTCGTTGTGAAGGATGAAGCCCTAGGAGTTTTGATTAATCAGGGGCCGTCTCAACGGTAATCGCGGATTAAATCAGGGATTAATTAATCCGTGATGGACAAGTGATGGAGCAATGATTAAACAGGATTTGAACCGGTTCAAAGCGTCCAAAAAGGAGGCAACACGCGGGGATCGAACCACATACCATGTGAATTCGAGCTCAAACAAAGACAGAGCACTGTACCAACTGCGCCAAGAGGACAACATTAGAAGTCAAAAGTAAGTAACTGAGGAAAATTGCTAGAGTGATTTTTCGGGGCTTCCCAGAGGACCGCAAACAGCCTTTGTGAGTGGGGGCATTCCCCAATCTGGAGGGTGATCGGGGCGAGGCTTTCCTGGATTCCCACGGCTTGCATTCAATAAAACACCCAAACTTTGTTCTAATTGCACCGTTTCCCGTGTTTTTCGAATCCCGTTGCGCTTTGGGTGTTCAAGTACTGTTGCTTAACCTGTGCATACCATTCAAGTTCATTCTCATTTTTATTGATTTTGTGCAAACCTTCCTGGCTCTGGATTCAGATGCATCCAATTTCTTACATCCCAGGCTATGAGCTTCTTGGCACGGGGAAAAGAAAGAGTAAATCCCTTGAATTGCTCAGTTTGGATCATTGGGTGCCAACACAGTTCAATTTTTTCCTGACAAACTATGTGGTACAACACCAATTGTGTTTCAAACCAACTATGTTACGGGGGATGAGTCCGATGTGGGCTCTGAAAAAGAATCGTCGGATATTGCTATTCATCGTGCGTCAACTGCATTGTCGGGTAGGGTACATCTACATTGCTACAATTATGTGGGTAATAGACCTACTTGAACAATTTAATGTTCAAGCCCAATAGTTTCGAACCCTGGGTGCAAAAGGAGAGAGAGGCAGGTGAAATCAAATGATGCAGAGAATGACAGACTCGGGTCAGAATGAACCTGTTGCGTGGCCCACAACATCCTGTCTTGGATTTTTTAGCCCTTGAGACCTATCGTGATATTCCCGGGCAATTCATAAATATGCATGAGTCTTGCTATTCTGGTAAATTGAGTCATCGAGCTGTAGCGCGGAGACTATGCCAACTGGATTAACTGAGACAGTTCATTCACATTCACGTTCACCAAGCCAGTATTGCTTCTGGAGACTGGACCATCCAGATAGCCACTCCGGCATTTAGTTTTAGTTTTGTTACATAGGTCAGCAAGACTGACTATATTGTAAGGTCAGTGGGTCCTCCTCAGTTTTACCATTGGCCTTGCGCCCCTGGAGTCTGGCTTTCAAAGTTGATTGCTGTGTTAAAATCAATACACTGTGTCTTTCAATTTCTTTCATTCCCTATGCACAATCAGTTTACTTGTGATGTTCCAACGCTGGTACACTCTACTCTGCCTTGTGGAAAATTATTACGAACCTGTAGTAATTAAACAAACTGTCTACTATGCACAGCGCTGAATCGCGCCCAATGATATTGGCCTATGTTGCCATGCGGCGGGGCTGTCAAAGGTTTGAGGTGACCAAATACGGACAGCTTTAGTACTCTACGACCCTGTATGGGAGCAACGGTCACGGTAACGGGAGCCCCGTTGCGTTGCTTGTTTTTGGCGGGTCACGGTCACGATGAGGCTCGTTGCTTTGAATTTATCGTGACATAGCCAGAGAAAAAGCTGAAAAAATTCCTATGTGCTCCAAAGTACCTGAAATGAGTGGGAAACCAAGACTTAGTGCCCCGACAGCAGTCAAGTGTAATAGTACTGAATGATACCTACACAGGTGCCTTGCAAAAATATTTCTCGTTGCTTCTTTGAGCAACCATCACGCTCACGTGGCTCTCGTTGCCTGAAAAAAAGGCAACGGGTATGTGGATATAACGAGGTCAACCTCAAAGGTGTGGATTTCTTCGGAGTATGTTGTTCCTTTCGATTCCGCGACGAAATCTGAGTTGGTAGACCGTGAGATTCAACTCCGTGGGCGGGGAGGGATCGACCCGTTTAATGGAGTTTCCGAACAACAACATGGGTCGCGTAATACCCACATCTCTTCATTCGTTATTGAGCGTTAATAACCTGTACATGTATTAGGCGGGATGGCTCTGCCATAGAACGGATCTGCACGACGAGCTCAAACGCCTCGCGATCGGCACTGACGGAATAGGATCTCCGGCCTATCTACACCTTGGCCAAGACGTCGTGTCCTGTGACCCGCTTGCAGGACTCTTGACGTTGAAAAATGGGGAAACTCACCAGGCAGATCTTATCGTTGGCTCCGACGGCATTCACGTATGTTCATGATCACTTTCATGCGACACCAGTTAACTCGTTGATCCGTCGCGTAGTCCGTTATCCGCACCAGCGTTCTGGGCTACGAGCAAAAGGCGTTGGCCACTGGTCTCTCTACCTTCCGGTGCCTGTTCGATGCGTCGAAGCTTAACGGTCTCGAAGACATGGAGTGGTTCTCGGAAGGAATCTCGGGTGCCAGGGTGCGATAAATCCTTCGAGTTTGAGAATATGTTTCTTACTGTTTATTTAAGGTTGTTCTGTCGACTCAGGAACGCTTCCGTATGCTGTACTTGATCCCTTGTCGGAACGGTCGAGTGATCAATGTCGTCGCGCACCACACCGACGACAGAGACCAGGACAAATATGGTGAGGTGCTTGCCATGCATACGAATAGAACATCGCTTAAAGGACCTAGAGTGGAGTTCCATGGCCACTGTCGAAGAGGTGGGTAAAATCATTCCTTTTGGTACATAGAACAGCTGGAAGTTGGCCAAAGGTTCTGGAAGAATTCAAAGATTTTCATCCACGGTACCTCAAGTTTCTCGAATTGGGGGCGCAACCAGTTCTTCGCTGGCAATTACGTGCACTCCCTCTGCTGCCAACATGGATCAATGGAAGAACCGCGCTTCTGGGAGATGCAGCACATGCGACTCTACCGACTCTCGGGCAGGGGGCGGGAATGGCACTTGAGGATGCCGCCGCCATTGGCTGCCTTATTCCGTTAGGGACGAAAAGAGAAGACATCCCTGCGCGGCTGGAAGCGTATCAGGAGCTCCGGAAATCACGCGGAGAATTTGTTAATCGCGAATCGCTGGAGCAGGCAACTCAGCCAGCGAAACGGGGACTGTATGCCAGGTGTAAGGTCCTCGGTATCGTTTCAAAGTCATTGCTGATTGATTTGCAGCCAAGGAGCAGCAGGCTTTTCTGGTTGGATATGACACCGTTCAGACCGCGCAGAATTATTACGGCGAAAAGTTCAAAGAATTTCAATCCATGTAGCGATATAATGCTGATGAATCTCGAACCATGATGTATTCATCGGGCTTGGTTGAGTAAATATCGATTTTCAACCATGTTCGGACATTCGGCTTTCCTTGCCGATGCTCTTATGGCCACGGAACCGCGGGCCGGTTGGCGCGTTGATCGCCGGTTCGGACCGCGAGCGGACTCCCGTCCTCTTTACTGAGTCTCCCATTCGCGATAATTGCCCTACGGGCAGGGCCTGGACACCCCTCATGCACGAGCACCGCCCGTCGGACAAACGAAAAAAAGCGCCGATTCGACTACACTACACATACAGAACCACAAGTCTAGCTACCCTAATCATAGGGCCGAGTGATGCCATCAGTGACGCGTCTCTCTCTCCTCGACGTCCTCCAGAATGATTCCCAGCGTGGATACGGCTTTCATTCATCCTTAAGTTCGGCTCATAGGTTCTGCATGTATCTTTGGCTCATTTCTACCGTCCTATACCGTCATTTTGGGGCTTTCATCTGTGTATGTGCCGCGCTCTCTTGCTCCACAAGATGGTCACCAATTCTTCCGGCACGATGCACTGGATGTCACTCTTCGTTAACCACCTGCTTTTTGGTGTACGCTGGCCATCGTATGAAGAGATTCACAGACGGCCTGTGGAGAGCCTGTTTCCAAGGGAGTCACACGAGCGCGTGCGCGAAGGATCGCTAACAAGGTACGTCTATTCCTGTGTTACTTCCCCGTACTCTTAAGACTATTCACGTCGCTTTTTTCGCTCCAAGTAGATTGCGTATCGAGTAATACTGCCCGCCTCCCCCGTGGCACCGCTGAACCGCTTGCCCGCATATGGCTATCGCGCACCATACAACATGCACTTGCCCCTGCACGAAGCCCTGATCGATGACGAAGGGTCACCACCACGTTCTGGGCGATGCTGCCATTGGGTGCGTTCTTTCCTCGGCCATATCTCCTCTTGTCTCGGCGTTCTCCACCCATCACAGCCGGTACGGACGCGCGCTACCGTGCCGTGCGCATGCTCGCGACGGCCAGCCGCCAGCGCGATGGCGCGTCACTGCGGCAATTTACTCTCCATCCCCACATCCGTCGACAGCTCCCCAGAACGCATCCCAAGTCGATCGGAGGGCACGGCTGCTGCTCCCACTTTTGTCAAAATCTCGTGTGGCGCACGGCGCAGGCAAGTTTCGCGGGTACTGACGCGATCAGGACCTGGACCGGTACAGGTGGCGACCCAGCCACGATTTCAGGTCCGCCACAACACTGCTCACATTGCAGGCGTGGCCGCAGTGGAACGAACGCGCGTTGGTATTCATGTGGAGCGTTAACGCGGGCGGCATACAAAGTGCGTAATAGACGTGTCCCGTGTCTTCCTTTCTCATAGTATTTGCGCTCAGTGTATTGCAATTAGAGGCTCCACCCCCACAATTATCTTCGTAATCTTGAGTAAATTTCTTCGTACTCATCGTCGCCGGCGACGTTGAGCGTGGTTCATCGACGTTGGCCGAATGCGTAATCAACGATCACACGTTATTTGTCCGGTGTTCGCCGGAACTGGACCACCCCTGGGCTCCAGTGCGATGAAGCATCAGGACGTGTCTCCAGGCAGAGGCATTGAGACTGCACCGTTCATCGGAATATTGGCGAGGCCGAAGTATCTGCCTGCCACGCTGTGGTGCTGGCATACAGTGGGCCAAACCTTATCGCCACACCAATACGGATCCCATGATGACCTATACGGTTCAATCAACCAGTCTCCGGCCATTAAAAACGTCCTTTCTCCCCTCCAATGAGAATGCTGTCCCACGGATAAAAGTTGATCTTCTTCCGAGGATCGTAATTCCGACGCATACAAAGTCGTAGGATGCGGGGATCTTCCCTCTCCACTAGCTCCCATCCTCTCTCACCGACCACCATCCTTGTAATTACAGGCAGCATGGCCAGCGCTGCATTCCGCCGCTTGTCTCACCTTTTCAACAACCTTTACGGTCTCCCAGCCCCTCCACCGTACGTCCCACCGCCGGCGTCAAATGAAAATTGTGAGTTCCGCTATCGCTGTGGCATCTTGGACTCGCATGGGCTCACGGACGTTCCCAACTCCCCATCGCAGTGGAATATGCCGACCTCGCTATTATCGACCTCTCAAAATCACGCACCGAGGCCGGACGCCAGGCTCTTGCAGCCCAACTTGTCGAAGCCATGGTCACCCACGGTTTTTTTTATGTTGTCAATCACGGGTACACGCAGGCGCAGGTGAGTCTTATAATTATCCTGTGTGAACAGATCCATGCTAAGAATACACCCGCATGCTAGACGACGCGTGTGTTCAGCATTGCAAACCTGACGTTCGATGACGTGGGTGAGGCCGAGAAGAAGGTGTATGAGGGCCGGTCTGCGGCGGTGTACGAGGGGTATAAGCCGCGCCAAACTTGGGTCAGTGCGACCGTCGAAACGTGCTCGAGCTGCGCTAAGAATGCATGGACACAGAAAATCGAGGACGGTGTTCAGGACCAGATCGAACACTACAACAGTGCGTCAGACGTTCTCTCGAGTTATAATTGTTGCCGACCTGTCTGCATTGAGTCAACCGCGATGTCAACAAACGCGACCATCCGAAGGCGCTTCGGCCGTTTCTGCCGGAAATTCAGGCGTTTGCGCGTCATAACCATTTTAATGTTTTGTATCCGATCCTCAGGTCGGTGCTTTTGTTTTTCCGTGGGGTCCTGGAATAACTCGGCTCAGGCTCATGGCGCTTGGTCTGGAGCTGTCTGAGGACGCGTTAGTCAATCAACATAGTTTTGAAGCAACGTCGGAAACATCGGGTATCACGTTTTCTCCCTCTGTTTCAGCGCGCGCTCAACAACGATCACTAGTCAGGTTCATGAAGTAGTCAGTTGCCTTTCCTCTGTCGTATTTGGCACAAGAATAATTGTGTATAGCTTCCCGCGCTCTCAAGAGGAAGAGGAACGCTCGAAGAATGTGTGGCTGAAAGGGCACACAGGCACGTTCAGAACTTTTTCCGGCCAAGTGACTCGGTTGATGAAGGCATCCAGACATTGGCTCGGTGACCATCCTGTGGTCGCAACCTATCGGCGGCCTACAGATCCTGTCGCCCCACGGCACATGGAAATGGGTGCGCCACATGGATAATGCGCTGGTAATTGAACCCTTCATCTGCGAGTCCAATCTTTTTACATCCGACTTATATCACAGGTCGTCAACGCAGGCGACGTTCTCACTTTCTTGTGCGGAGGATTCTATCCGGCTACACGACACAGAGTCAGTGCACACTGTATTATCTTTCAAATCATACTGAGAGTTTTCTTTATCTAGGTGGTTCAACCCCCGTCCGACCAGGTTGGACTTGCGCGTCTGGGGGTGTTTTATTTCTCTATGGCGAACGACGACGTGAAGCTTGTTCCGCACGAGGAAAGTCCGGTCCTCAAGCGGGTGGGCATCGAGCGGCTGTACAGCGACGGGGAGGCGCCGACCATGGAGGAATGGCGGAAGGATCGCACCATCTCATACGGCAGAAGCCAGTTAGTTCCCAGTGCAACGGACAAGGGGGTCGAGGAGGAGATCGTCCGTGGCGTCGTAGTGAAGCATTATAATTAGACTCAACTCTTCAGCACCGATATTGATGACCATGCCTTTGAAAGAATTCCTCGGGGATGGTGTAAATCTCGCCTGCGTCGACACCATCGTTCAACCATCAGAGATTCCAATGAGTATATTAAGTATTAAGTTGGATCAAGATGTTTAGCCGCATTAGCCGTTCTTTAACGAGATGCCTCGCGTTCGTTTAGATTTATTTGGTTCAATCTGCATTTAGTCAATCGATGTAAATACACATTCATCGCAAATGAAATATCTCACACCCAGCCCGGAGTTCCGCCACGGAGGCGCTCAAGACTCAGCGGCGTTCACATCTCACTTCGGGCTAAAGAGTGTTGAACCGAGGGCTGAAATTCAATTGAGTTCTTTGCCCATACAGTCATGGTCTCGCGTCTGTAGGCTGCCATTGCGCCCGCATGCTTCAGTGTGAAATTACAAAATGCCGCGCGAGCGCCATGTACCGAGATGCTTTGAGTTGTCTTGACCGTCTCACCGTTCGATTGCCGCGCCTGCCCCTGTACCCCCTGCGCTCGCGCCCGCCTTTGACGCTGCCAGTTAGACTCAGAATTGTAGTTTAGAGTACATAGGATTGACACAGTACCCATGGTTAATATTATCCTACCAATCACCTGAAGTGTGGTTGGAATTGATCCTACCAATGTATATCATCGCGGCTCCTCGTGACATGGCGGCGCCGTCTGAAATTTCAGCCCTGAAAATAGCACCTGCTGCCTGTCCCACTCGCTGGTTCACGCAACTGCTGCTCCACATGGCCGCTTGCCCCGCGTCCACCTTCCTCTGTCATTTACGATGATACATCCCGTTACCCGATCGCCGGCGATGTACGAAATACTGGACGAAAAACAACAATGTCCTTGCCCAACACTTTACATTCACTTCCTTTCATCTAAATAGTGCCCGAGATAATCCGGACTTAACCTCCGCCGCAGCCTCCCGTCTGCCGGAGCGAAGCGGAGGGCTTATCTTGTCCGAATCAATAGTGATACATAGACTTGGACACAGGTTTTATTGACGACCGCTACATCAGCAATTCCAATCGAATTAGAATTTATAATCTCTTCTCAAATGAATCCTCCTCCTCGATCATCCGCTTTTCAGCCCTGCGCCGTGCCCGCCGCTGGAAGGTGGTTGACGGCGAATTGAAAGTTGCGTTATGCTCCAAGTCGGAGTCCGGCAGGGCTTCAGGATAACGGCTATTCGGTTCTCCAGGAACCTCATGGCCAGAATAATCCTGTTTCACCATATGGTCTGGTTTCAATTCGGGCAGGTTCCTCTCTTCAGGCGAAAGAGGTGGGGACCGGAAGGACGAGAGTTCTATATGAACTATTACTCCATTGTCGTTTGAGGACGTGAGACTCGTGGGGTCTGTTACACTCAGGCTCGGTTCCGGAAAACCACGCATAGCCCGGACGAGTGTGGTAACCCCCCGGATGAGTGCCTAAAGAACAACCGTGAGGAACAACGCCGTTGTGAAACAGTGAACCAACCCACCGGATCCGACGCAGCCAAGAGACCGTATACGATGGCGCGGCCACCGTATAGAAAGTCGCCTAAGTTGAAATTCGAAGGGTAAGCATGTAAATAGTTACTATAAGTGCCTTACTCAGGAGCAACACGTTATAGTCCTTCAATTTCAATCCCAATAAGAACCACGATAAGATGAGAAGGATGAAGCTCACCGTGGTGTCGTGAATTCCGTTTGCTATGGTTGAATGAAGGACCGTAGCAATGCTCAGAAGATTCACCACACAAGAGAAGGCCGGATACAGTGCTGTAAACAATCGTAGGCGACGGCGAATCCGGGCCTGATTCACGTACGCACCGATACGCAGGATGATAGACTTGTACTTCGTTGCCCTGATCATTTGCGGCGCGGTGAGGCTCGCGCGAGAAGCATGGGACATTGAACCAGTCGCCGCAGTGAACACTTTTCGAAGACGCAGCTGTTTTTGATTGAGTTATGGTGACAGGTAGTATGACGGCGGAATGGCTTACATCGTGTCTGAGTAGGAAAACGAGCACTATCGTTGAACAGATCAGTTCTCCGATGACGGTAAGGAACGTCCATCCAGTTTGGGTCCCGATCTGCAGGGCTTTATAAGGAACCTTGAAAGCGCTGCTGGGAAGAGATATCGAGAACTTGAACCCACCTGCCAAGCTATCCGTTGGGACCTGTTGTCATTGGTGTACCAGCAGTCTTGCTCTAAAGGGTCCCAGCCATACTGGTGTGCGGCGTAAGGTGGAATAACCAACGCGCAGGCAAGCACAGTGGATCCAATTAAATAATACTTCTCTAGCCCTTGTCCTCTTCCGTGGTTGACCACAAGCCTGTGAATAGTTCGCATCGTTAGTCCATAGTTAAAATGGTCAACCGAAGATACGCACTGCAAGTTTAACGCGATGCTAAATAGTAAGAATCCGGACAATTGGAGAGTCAACTAAGAAAGGCGTTTAGGTTGCATAACGATAAAAATTTCGTCGCTGCTCGCCTGTAGAATGAAGATCGAGAATCCACACAGGAAACCAGGCCCTGTGCGGGTACCACCGACCGCACTAGCCGTTCCGAATAACATACTTTGGGGTATCAGCGCCAATGGCCATCGTAGGAACTCTCCAAGATAGCCGAGCTTACTTCGCAAACACAACGTAGATTACAATTCGAAAGCTGACGCGGTCCAGATGGGGGCGAGATTTCGGGTAGGACCAGACTACCGCAATGACCACAAGCACTAGGAAGCAGAGGCCTGCGCCGACAGCTGACGTTACTGCCCATAGGTTATTGCTACAGTCAATGTATAAAGATCAGCACTTGGAACTGAAAAGTTGAAGCGACAAAACGTACGAGACAATAGTCATATGCGGAGTGAATTCAAACACCATGCTTGCTTGGAAATCACTTGCATAATGGTCCATTCGGCTCTTTATCCTTAAGGACCCTAGCTAATAATGGTACTGCGCGCTGGACCCAACTTTAAAAATATCATCATTTAATCGTGAATATTATGGAAACTTGGTTACATCCACCCCATGAAGATCGAGCATGCCACTTCGGTACAACGCCATCACACTGTACCCGACATTGACTCCACTCTTCTCTCATTACATCGCCTTTTTCTACTCCACATCCATCACTTAATTGCGGGTATTATGGAAACTTGTTTGCATCCACCCCATGATATCGAACATGCCGTTTCGGCACAACACCATCACACTGTATCCGACGTTGACTCCATTCTTCTCCCATTACGTCTCCTTGTTCTACTCCACATACATCTCCCGCTAACGTCGTCACACGGCTGCACGGTGCACCAACCGGGCCATCCTGGGAGAGATCGGGAGGTAACCTCTTCTTCTTCAAGTTCTCCTTGTTCATCTCCCGCTGTGCCCACATCCAATAACATCGTCTCCCACACCCCACGGGACTCGCTGATTTTGTGCTGAAATTAGGAGGCAGCCGGTTCTTCTCCTTGACGTTCTCCCGCTTCGTCCCGTTTCGTCCCTTTGTTCATCTCCCGCTGTCACCGCATCCAAAATAAAATCGCCTCCCACCCCACGGTACTAGGAAGTTGTACCATAAATACGTATCCCAGAGTAAATAGCTATGCATGCATTCCGCGAGACCCCGACATTTCTACCACATATCTTGGCATAAGAACTGAGGTTCCATAAACCACGATCATGCTAAATATGCAGCCCCAAAATGGCGCTGTGAGGCTGTATCCGTGTGTGAAGGCTTGTGTCATATGTCACCCACGCCGCTGCCATTTTAAGTGCTCGCCAATGAGAACATTACGGCGCCGCGGTTTCACTCTCCACGACTGGGCACCGGCATCAAGACTTAAAGGGCCGGGGTATATAAAAGACAATCATTCATTCTCCATACTGTCGAGCGCCCGACTCATTATCACATCTCAGCCGCACCGAGTGTAATGGAATCCCCTCCAGTGGACGTGGAGAAGAAGATGGATACTCCTTTCGAGTTCTCGACGACTCAAGAGGGTGTAACAGCGGCCTATAAGGCAAAGAGTACACTCAGTAAGCACTAGGTTACTTGAATTATTTCCGTCAATGATCTCAAAGTATTGCAGTCAACGAGCATATGCAGAATGAGTACATCTATCGATGCATGCATTATACCGTTCTAAGCTCTTCACAACAGGATAGGATTCGGTCGATACCAGCTCCAACTATTCTTCTTAACTGGCTTGGGTTGGGCTGCCGATAGTGCGTCCCCCCTGATGGTCTGCCAGACTGCAGTCTTATCGTCGTGATTTATTCCACAGATATTTGGCTCCAGGGAGTGGCCATCATCCTCCCCCAAATCCAGAACGAGTTCCACCCCAAACGCGTAGAGTTTGCAACGATGTCTCTATTTATCGGCCTCGTTGTCGGCGCTTCGACGTGGGGAATACTTGCAGATATAATCGGACGTCGCCTCTCATTCAACATCACCCTATTCATCACCGCTGTTTTTGGGATTGCTGCAGGGGGTGCAAACAACTTCACGACAATATGTGCACTCATTTCGTGCTTGGGATTTGGTGTAGGCGGAAAGTGCGTTGAGATAAATCTCTCTGCACCAACAACGCATTGAACCTGACGAATATCCCTTTCTCACAGCTTGCCGGTCGATGGTTGGTATTATCGAAAATTCTGTCGCAATTTTAGTTGCCCATTATCCGCTGCGTTAGGTGCAATCTTTCTCGAGGTCCTACCCAAGAACCAACAGGTCAGTGAATTTATGGCTTGGGATGCGCGTCATAATCTTCTAAATCAACACCAGTGGTGGTTGACGTTCCTATCCGTGTGGTGGGCCCTCGGCCAGCTCTTCGCATCTCTTGTCGCATGGCCGTTAATTAGCAACTTCTCATGCGAAGACCCTACTCATTGCCCGAAGGCGGAAAATAAGGGTTGGAGATACACCTTGTGCGTCCTTCGGGTTCTTCGCGGCAATTAACTAAACTTATAATTTCGCCTATAGTTATGTACTGTGAGGCTCCCTTTGTAGTTTAGTGTCCCGATTAATGACCCGTCTACTCCTGTTTAGCGGTGGTGTTACCGCGGTGATGTGGATACTCCGGTATGTTGTATTTGACCTGCAGGAGTCCTGCAAGTATCTAGTCGCCAAAGGTCGGGACAAGGAGGCCATCGAGGTCGGTGGTCTATTTCCCCTTTTTTCAACACTTCTAAAATAAGCACTCTCAGGTCGTGGAGCATATTGCTCGGGTCAATGGGAAAACTACAACTTTGACCCTCGAATCCCTGGAAGCGGTGGCTAAGGATAAAGCCGGACACACGGGAGTGATCACGCATTTGTCGACCTACCAGGTCATCAGAAATGCTTTCTCTTCCTTCAGTCTGTTCGTATTTTCTTGTTTTTTTTTTTTTTAGCTTTTGACTTCAGCGGCCCATGCTCATAGGTCGCATGTCATCCCGCTGTTCTCCACACGGCGGCTAGCAGTCAACACCACTATCACTATCATTCTTTGGGGGTCAGTATAATATCGGCTGGTGAATTTCTGGGCTAATTATGTTCTTTGTTACAGCCTCATCGGTCTAGCTTATCCGCTTTTCAATGGATTCATCACCCTGTACCTAAGCACTCAAGTAAAGAACCAAACAGCCAGCACATTCCGAACTTACCGGGATTACTCCATCATATCCGTACTGGGCGTCCCGGGGTCGATCATTGCTTGCGTAGTTGTAGATTATACGAGGAAGAATCCGAACAAGTTTGCCATGGGAGGAAGAAAAGTCACGATGGCACTTTCCACGGCCTTGACCGGGATCTTTTTGTTCTTGTTCACGACGAGCAAAACCGAAAATGCAGTCCTCGGATATTCCCTTGCTTCGGGACTCACACAGTAAGTGCATCCTTCCCGTCTCGCCAGCGTTTCATCAACTATGAATGTATAGGAACGCCGTAAGCTTTCAGAATCTAATACCTGTCATTGAGAAACTCTGATATGTATACCATCCCAGATGTACGGTGTTCTCTACGCATATACTCCTGAAGTCTTCCCTGCCCCGCATCGTGGGACCGGCGACGCCCTTTGTTCAGCCTTCAACCGCATCTGTGGTGTTCTGGCTCCTGTGATCAAGATTGTAACCACAAACCCAGATGGAAGTGCGGTCGGTGGGACTGCGAACGGGTAAGTCTTTTCTGGCCGTAAAAGTTTGCACCGAGTTTGACCCCGGTCAAAGGCCAATCTTCGTGTCTGCAACACTCTTTATGGTCGCGTCACTTCTCATGCTGCTCCTCCCAATTGAGGTTCGTTGTTCTGTTTCTATTGCCCTCTTTTTATTTGCTTGACATGCTTTCCCCGTTGCAGACTGCCGGAAAGGCCGCATTATAAAAGATTATAAACAAAGGACCATTTTGAACGGTTTGAGGGGGAATTGAATTGTAATAGGAGTGTACTAGCTGGAGCCTGCGAATAAATTCACAGGCACCGATTTCCCTCGTCCCTGGACGTCTGGTCTCCGCCTATTGGCTGTCCCCAACCTTTGCTTTCCGCTCCCCGCCCACCCCTCCTTGGGGCTCCACCACCCAGTGTTCGCCCAAAGGGCAAAGGCCTTTGTCGGCCAAAGGCTTTGAATGGCCTTTGTAAAGGCCTTTGGAAACCTCGCTCGAAATTTTGCCCTTTGCCAAAGCCTTTGGCTATCATGTGTTCCTTTTTTTCTTTCTTCTTCCATGCCAGCTTGCAGTGCACAGATAGGCACAGATAGGCACAGATGTCAGACTTGAACCTGCTATGGGATTCACAACGGAATTGAACGTAGGTATCTATTTTTGTCTCCAAAAAAATCAACTTCATTACGGCTTCGCACAGAAATTTGCTCCGAGTAGTTCAACAAATGGCTAATTGTGCCTCGCCAAAATCACTGCTGAGACTCAGATGAGGAGTACCGTGCGTAGAACTATTATTTCGCGTGAATAAAATTTGGTGGTGTTAGACCGCATGGGAAATTGATCAAAGGCCCTTTGCCTGCCCTTTGGCCAAAGCCTTTGCCCTTTGAAAGGCCTTTGGAATTTTCGGAGCTCCGGTAAAGGCCTTTAGGGCGAACACTGCCACCACCCACCACAAGGCCGCCTGCTTTACAAGCGTGTCTGTAATGGTCCATGTCATGAGTATATATTGTATCTAAAAGGTATCGCAGGTATCGTTTGATCTGGTATTTTGAGGGTTCGTATTGTACTTACTTGGTGGCAAGAGGAAAGCGGCGAAATCAGTTTTGATCCGTCACTGGCAGCACTGCCACACGGCGCTTCCTTTCGACGACGACGATCCCGCCGTTTCGAACCTGTTGCTTCCCGACTGCGGCGTCGGCTACGCCCTCCGAATCATTTAACCAGCGTTATCTCGTTAGACCCGAGTTCCATCGATGCACGTGTACACCCCACTGGCAGCAGCAAATTTTAGGCACCTCTTTTCTGAGCGCACTGGGTGGCATGGGGCGTAGTTTATCAGGCAACGAGTGCGTCCATGGAGCGCACGCCCGTGGTGTAAAACGAGCCTGATAGCTGTCTGTGCTGAGTCTGCGCTGAGTCGACTCACTCCAACTCTCAGGCCCGTCACGCGTCCCTACCTCGTAGTATCCTTCATACTGACACGACGTCCCTTCCTAGCTGCCTTTTTCCTGGTATCATACGCGCTTCTCCTCCCTGGGCCCCTTGATTCTCCGCCGTCCCGGCTTACCGTCGAGTCCCCGATGTTCCGTCTCACGACTGGCTACCAGAATACACGCATTGTCATGAGGCAATGAATGATCATGGGTCGAAATGGGTTCTATAACCGTCTCACCTTTCGCAGGCTATCCTGCCGACACATTTCATCCATTTATTAGCTGGGCTTCATGAAGCACTTCTCGCCGGCAGGTTATCTCAGTTTCGCACTCCTCCTCCGTTTTCATAGTCCCACCGCAAATTCTGAGCTGCCTCCTCAGCACTGCGCTCTAAGAGATAACAGCGATGGATGGCATGGCTATCAATGCTCATGTGGATGGCGACTTCTAAAATCTCACCTATTTAAAGGGAACCGTGCTCCTATTCTTCGCTCCCTTCTTCCCGCCCAGCCTGGAAGAATATACAAACAAATGGAAAACTCTTTGCTCTACGCAACTGCTCTTGCCTCCGCCGTCTTTGCGCTGTATTCGATCCGCCGTCGCAGCGCCATCCGAGACATCCCAGGGCCTCCTTCGCCGTCATGGATATTCGGTAGCTTTTCTGTGATATCACCGCTCTCCTATACGAACCTAACCCGATAGGGCACATGCGACAATTGATACTTTCCTCTCCCTACGGGGCTCATGAATTCAAGTGGCTCGATGTGTATGGCTCTGTATATGCTTTGAAGGGCTGCTTCGGCGTGAGCTCATTTCCTCTGAGTTCGCTTGTGTATTGATTGTCCTGCAGCAAGATCGCCTGATGGTCGCGGATCCACTTGCGTTACAGTACATTCTAAACAGCCCCAAATTCGGTCGGGCTCCAATCCTTGACAATATGGCAAGTTTACTTTTTGGCGAAAGGAGTGTTATCACGGCGAGTGGTACATTTGTCTCTCACCGTAATCGTCCATATGTCGATGCTAAAGTGTGGACTCAGGAAGCGAGCACCGTCGGCTCCGTTCTGCGCTGAACGTGGGGTTTACGGCCGCAGCTGTGCGTGGTTATGAACCGGTGTTCAAAAGAGTGGCGGAGAAGGTGAGTGATCTGACAGTACAGTTTCCTCAATTTGATGTCCATCTTTTGAGATTGTGGACCAGCTGGAGGGTTTCCCTACAGCCACCGATATTTGTTCGGTCCTGAGTCCAGCTACTCTTGATGCAATTAGTCAAGGTCCGTGAGCAATCAATCGCACCGGATACTTGTTCTTATTTCCTGATGATAGCCATTCTTGGCCATCCTACCCAGGACTTAGGCGAAGATTTCGTAGCGAATAATATCGAGATAGTGTGAGTGACGATAGTGCCAACAAAACTTGAAAAAAATGACTTGGAGCTCGACAGCAAGCTTACGGCCAGTCAATCCGAGACCCATATCTTAGCGGACGCAATAGGATCTTATTTGCCAACCTGGGTTTGGCGTGCGGCGATATATGTGCCCACGACGGGTGCTGTTGTTGCCCGCAAAGAAAGATCCTTTGCCATACAAGTGGGGGGCCGAATCGTCCAGGAGAAGATAGATGCGGTGAAGCAGGGACTGGAGATGAACAACGATTTACTCAGTCTTCTTCGTAATCACAATCCATCACTACAGATGCATTCAGAATCTGACTAACAGCGGATTTTGCCAGTGAACCCAAATCCCTCAGAGAATACGAAGACCCTGAGTGTAGAGGACATCATTTCCCAGATAGCACTCATTTTGATTGCTGGCCAAGAAACCACAGCAAGGATTTCGTTGAAAGTTATTTATCTCCACTCACCGTTCTCGGTCACAGGCAAATGCCCTTGCGTTCGGGCTGCTCGAACTCGCGAGGCACCGTGAGTTTCAGGAAGAACTCCGCGCGGAGATATACTCTAATCTTGGCGCCAACTTGAACGCCACAAATATGGCGTATGAAAACATGCCGCTACTCAATGCATTCCTCAAGGTGAGCCGGTCGGTTTGCCTCAGTAGAAATGTAGAACTGGTTCATCCAGGAAACGCTCCGGCTATATCCAGCCGTACCTCAGCCGGACCGCATTGCGTTGGAAGATACAACTATCCCGCTCATGGAGAGTATCACCACTTCGAACGGCGAATGTATAAGTCGCATCCCTGTCCGGAAGGGCCAACTTGTGACTCTGGCAATTGCATCGTACCAAAGGTATGATCGTTCGACTGGCATGGTTCGCTTCGTTGAAACACTTTCCCATTTTTCCATTATAACAGACTTGCCTCGCGGTGGGGGATGAACCCACACGAGTTCAATCCTTCTCGGTGGCTGGATGGTAAAACAAATCAAGGAGATGCTGTTGGTCCGTACGCAAATCTGTACGTAACTCAGTTCACCTCCGATTGTCCTTCGCTGACGCAACGCGTAGTCTGAGCTTCCTTGGCGGTCTCAAAACATGTCTCGGGTGAGGCTTAAACCCCAGTAGCTCGGAGTTGCAACTGAATCTAGGTTCCCAGGTGGCGTTTTGCGTGAGTCTCGATCTCGACTATTGCTTGTCATTGATTGTCGGGCAAAAAGCGTATTGGAGATGCAAGTCATCTTTTGCGAGCTGGTTGGGAAGTTTGCTTTTGCAGAACCAGATAGTGAACCTCCCCAACCACGCCTCATGACGGCTCTTCTGCCGATGGATTCGAACGGAGAAAGAGCCCTTCCGCTTTGTATTACCCGAGTTTTATAGGGAAATCTTATCCAAAAGCCGCCCTGGTGCATGTATTATCTCATGTATTATCTGAGTCAGGGTAAGATTCAAGCTGTAGAGGCGCCTTTCGAATTGGAGTTACTCCTTGCCGCAGCCTCGGACGAATATCGAGTCTCAATTTCGTGTGATGTAGGTTCGTGCTTGGCCCGCCCTCCTGCTATGCTTATTTTATTGTAGACTGGAGAATCAAGCCCAAGCATCCGAGGGAAGAAGACTCCGTCGCATAACGATATACCTCCGCCATTATTTCTGGAGGAACATTTTATGCGGAATAACCCGGTTCGATCCGAGCACAATCTTCACGTCCATAGCGTTCCTTTTTTTCTTCCGTAGAGGCATGTCTCAGCTTGAGTTCTCCGTAATAATGCGCAGCCGGGGCCAAACAAATTTGTCTCCTTGCGCGGCGTTGGCAGTGAGTCTCGATTCGTTTCGATTCATACCACAGAACTGCGCGGATTTATTTTGATTTATTGCAGACATGGGAAGTAATCGTTCTGCAGAGAACAGGTCTGCGGCGCTTGTGGGAGCGAGGGGCATCGGTGGCACGTGTAAGTATTCATTCCCACGGTGAAAAATGAGGTTTGTAGAGCTGCTTTCGACTCCCTTTACATGCGCATACCCCGAGATACCACGGGCACCCAGGGTTTGAGAGGAAATCCCACGGAGGAGAGCCCTAAAACCAAGGTGTGGTGTTTTTGGGATCGGCGACAACATTGGTTTTTGCTCCAAAAAACTTGGTTACCGTTAGTTTTTAAAACCTCTGACTCGAGTAGGCCAATAGGTTTCTATGACTCGGGAAGGATGTTCTACCCATTTTCAACCTCCTACCTTCAAAGATGGATAAGCTGCCATTCTGGGATGCTGTCTGATGGGAAGTTCCCGAAATTCAACATGCGATGCTCGGTATTCCACGAAGATACAGAACATGCCTTGGGATGCGGGGCTCATCTGGATTTCCTCCTTCTGGGCCTTCAGAATCTATCACTTTCATATTTTTACCCTTCATATCCGTGGCCTAATGCAATTCTTGATACCCAAAACGGCTCGATATTTTGCGCTTTGGCCGATTTCCTATTTCTCCTCTTTTGAGTGCGGCCCCACCCTGCTAAAATGCACTCGCTCCGCGCCTCCGCAGCCACCCTAGGCCGCCTCCGCACCCAACTCGGCACCCCTACAGACCCGGCGCCACACTCGGCCTCGATTCGCCGAATAAAGCCGACGCATCACCGCCGGCATCATGGCATCACCGCACCACGCCTCTTCCCAAACGGCCACGTTGACGACCGTATCTCTCCGCCGACCACACCTGCTGCAAATTCAGCCCATCTCTCCCCTGCGCGCCCACTCCCGCCTTTCGCCCACCACACCCATCTTCCCACCCGCGTCTGCGCGGCCCGCCGACTCCCGCCCTTCCCGAACGCCGCCGTTCCGCGCTGACGTCAAGACGCGCCCGACAACGACAGCCCCTCCCTCAAACTGCCTCTCCCGCTCGTTGCCGCCGCCGACACTCTCCCAGGACGCCCTCTCGCCGTCCGCACGTCCCCCCACCTCTACGCCGTCAGCCTCCCCACAGTATTGACCCCCGCAGCCGCCGTTATCCCTCTACGGCCGCCGCCGCCGCTCCCCCAATCCCACACCCCAGACATCGTCCCCATACCCACCTTTCTATCCAAATACACACTCCGCACCCCACCGTTCAGTCCTTCCACCACCGTTCTTCATTTTTCTTCGGACTACTCTTCTGTGAACAATGGTGTACCAATCTCCAGTTCGCGCACGCCTGCAACGGATGTTCTGCAATCGCGGATCGACGTCGAAGCAAATATCACGATGACCGCGCTTACAAGCAACAGAAGTCAAGACGCTTGTGTTCTCCACCCCGCCGGATGTTCTTTCCTGATACCAGGCTAATTTCCCATCTAGGAAGGTACACATGTAGCGCGCAAAATTGAAACAACGCCAGCCGCGGTCGCGCGTACGACCTGCGCCGTGACCCAACAGTGTACGAGGGCGCGTGCGTACTGTGGCTTTTTCTTTTTCCGACGTTAATAGATGATCACTGTTGTGAGCTTTTATTCACGTTTTTTTTTTTGGAGTCGGTCTTATCCCTGCGATTAACGTGATCCAGATGCCACTGTCGACGATCCAGACGACGTGACCAGCGCCCAGGTACATTTGTATGCATATTCCTCACATCGAGATGCGAACGGTCAGTTTTCTCGGAGAATATAATTGTATCTACTTACCCCGCGTTCGTATTTTTACGGATTAACGTTGACCATCCGCCCTAGTTCGGGGCGTCCGTTTGCATCTGCGCCACACTCACCATGGTGGCGATCAACGCGTCTGGGTCACGCGCGCGTTCTGCCAGCATCTGCCAGCAGCAGGGGTTAGGGTGATTTACGGCCGAGACCGGAGGTTCTTGAAGCAGGCGTTGATACGCGCCGGACACCTGAGCGGAAGACTCATTCCCCATACCTTTTCGTCTAATGCTCACTGATTTTGTCCTTTCCGATTCAACTACAGATACTACAGCATTGTCTTCCCAGAGCAAGAATGATTGAAATGGATTGACGCCCATGAAAATAATCAGCGCACGACTTGCCGATCCTCGGGCAACGTTAACCATTTTCCAGTTGTCGGTGAGAAGCACCCCTCTTTGTGTTTGGACCATAGTCCCAATAATTCCCGTTTGAATTCGAGTCAGCGGGGCCGTGTGTGCTCCCATACTTAAATCATCATGATCCCCAGAAAGCATCGATAACTCTCGCGTTAGTCATATCTTGAGTTTCAGAACTCACTTCCAAATCCACTATCCCTAACATTAAATGTCGAAATTTTACCAGCTGGCGAAACGTAGGGCGATACTCAAAATTTAGTAGGGCTTTTTTTTGGACTTTGATAGATTATATTTAAGATTAGATTCTGCAAAGCCTTAAATGAGAGATATTGAATTACGCTTCGGGCCACTTTTTTCCTATCTTCATACTATCAGAATTAAGATCAATTAAAATCCCGTTTTAATTGAGGCCCCAGCGGTGTGATGTATGTGGAGTCCTCCAACCCTAAAGGGTCACTGGCAAACCCTTCCGCCAATCACGCCTGCCGGACTGCCGAGGTGGAAAACCGAAGCTGTCCAGTCCCTGTTGCCGTACTCTCCAGCTATGAACTCGATCTGCCCCCCATGTACATGAAGTTAAATCGGAGAATGGAATAATACTAGTTGTTTTTTTACTCCGGTCCACAAGGGCAGACTCTGCATCGTGACTAATTCAGCGCTCATATCCGCCCGGAATAGCGGTGTTGTATTGGCCACTCCAAAAGTGCACATACATTGTCGGGAGAAGACCGCAGGTGGAACCGCATCCTAACGACGTTCTCCACAGTTGCTCCACAGTATGGAGTTGCTGTCTAACTCAATAAGCGGCTTATTGTACCGGATGGCTGGCTTACTGCGTTCCGCGATTACCTACACTTGGCCGAAGTCTAGCCATCTACACGGAGCTACATAAGCTACTTTTCAGCTTCGGGTTGAACAGATACATGTACGACGGGTTCAACACAGTGGGGGGTTAGGACCGCCTTTACCCAGTGACCGAGGTTCTTACGTGTTTTCGGCTTGCTTTTGACCAAGTGAAGCGAGATTAAACCTGATCATCCTAACGTTTGTGTTTGATTCAGGATGTCCTTGGTAACGCAGCGGAAATGCTTCATAGGTGAAAAACCTAATGAAGCCTGAGATAAGTCATTCAAGCTGAGAGCAGATATCTACGCTGACCTACGCTGACCTACATGTAAGTAGTCGCCTACTAGTCCGCAGCTCCGTAGATAGCTACATACGCTAAGTTTAGGAGACCGCGGAACGCATTGACAGTGATTGTGTTCCCATTCGGCAGATATACCTGCTCATGGCCCCACACTGCCGCTGGTGACGCCTCCTCGAACGAACAACCACTGCAGTCTTCCTTCAGCCGCTGGATCAGTTATTCGACCATTTTTGAACCTTATTCAAAATGGGGGTCTGCTATATCTGCCTCCCCAAGTCATGCCCGACAACACCGAGACTCCACGGCTGTACGCCGCCGTGGCGTCGGACCTCAAAATATTCCTGTCCCGTCAGCAACAATAATATTTTTATGTTCCATGACACTGGATTCTGCAGCGGCGTCACATAGGGGCTCGCACTATTCGCTAGCTATTCCTACCCCAAAGGCCATTCCATATCCGTCGGGAAGATCTACTGTCAGTTACAGGCAGTAGATCTCCCCGACGGAATAGGATTCTTGGAATTGAGTTATCTCGGCATGCAGAGCGGAGTCGGTGGAAACATGGTGGTACAATTGTTGTTCCATTTCGCGACGCAAGCGCCCTGAACAGACATCTGGTGAAGGTGGCCCAACAAGACCGCAGGTGACTTTCGCCACTGCTCCATTTGTTTCTTGAAGGTGTCCTTACGCCGTAACCAATTCAAACAAGAGATGTCCCTAGATGGCTGCGTGCATTGGTTTATTTCTGAAGAGCGTTCAGGTAGCGAGTTTATGTTTATTGAAACGCCGCACGGCCAACCCGATTGTTTTAAGGCTCGATTCGCTGGTGTCGGCAAAGAAACAGGCTGTGAACGCGAGGAACAGATCTGATTATCCAGTTGGCAGTGTAGTATAGTTTCCCCCGTATTTTTAGTCGGGCGTTCGAGCCTTATTTGTGTCTTTTGTTTTGAATATTTCCTTCTTGGGCTCTCGGCTAGTGGGACGATGGATTCCCCACCGAATCTGCAGTGTAACCAATTTAATTGAGAGGCGTTTAGAGGGCTGCGTCCGTTGGTTTATTTCTGAAGCGGGTTGACAATGCAGTGGATTTATATCTTGAAGCGGGTGCTGAGCACTATAAAGAGGTCGGTTTTTATTTGCGGTCCTCAGCATTTTCGACCTCTACAGTCAAGAAACTCCAAACAGTGAGCTCATCGACGGCCACGACTGCGTTGGATGCTAACGGGTCTCTCACAGTGAAATTTTCCGCTCCCTTCACCGCCCTGGTCGTTGCCTGTGTCGTCGGCACTGTGACCTGCCAGATTACGGTCCAGTTCTCTACTACCGAAGGTTGTAATTCCTTCTCCGACACCTTCCATGGAGCCTGCAACGAATGCTTTGACCCCCCTGGCGGTGCGTTCTCCGTCACCAACCTGCCAGAGAATGGCCGCTAACTTTATGACCCTAGACTTCGGCTCAGTTCTATTCTCCGGTATTGGCTCCAACCAAGAGGTTCAGATTCACAATGAGGATGGCTGCACGACGGCCTCCCTCGTCGGCCAAGGCTTTGGCAACGCGTGCTGGGACCAGGGCCACACGGCGATCCGCTCTGCCTTCGTCGCCTGTTGAAGACGCGCGCTGTAAGTAGCTCAAACGAGAAATAATCACTTTTCTGACCTGTCTTCTCAGAATCAGACCGTGGCAGACAACAAGGCCTCCCCGGTTCCCGATTATTAAGGAATACTTGACAGATTTTGCGTAAACGATTTGTAACACCGAGTTTGGAAGTACAGTGAATGCGACAATATGGTTTCGATGAATATGTCTACGCTGCGATACGTAGCGTGTAGGCTGAGAATCCCATCTCAGGCAATAAGTAGATTATGCAAGTATCAGGCAATAACCAGCAACACAAGCGGATGACTTGGAATGCTTCTGCAGAGGAAGTTTACATCATTATCCAAACGCACCAAAAAGAAAAAACACACATCCCATCTCATAGTTGTACTTGTTTGTGTGGGACTTGGCGGTGAGCAAGGTGAACAATATTTTCGTCACAACGAGGACATGGAGACGAGGGGGGATTTCACTGTTCAAATTGCATTGCCATTTTCAGATGTAGAGCATTAGAGGGGAGGAGCATGAACGGAAGGCGTGATGTTGCGAAGAAGCACTCTTCTAACAAAAGAGGGTGAATCATTATAGAAGTATGACCGCGACACTATGCGTCTAAAATCGCGAAAGGGGTGGATACGTCTCGTGATGCACCGCAACTCTGTGGCGTTATGCGCATGGGGCGTGGGGCGTGGGCGACGATGGAAAGTTACCAGGCTGTAATACCAGAGAAGGTGCGGCGGGAAAACAAAAGAAAAAAAAATGAGAACGCACCGGGTGATATCCGCTCATTGCCACATCGCCTGATCATCCCAATATAAATGGCAATGTGAGATGAGACTGCGGGAAAAAAAAGTAAACTTGAACTCACCGGGATAGCCGGATGGACTTGACTCGTACTGTGAGGCGAGACAGCCCAAGTACATACCATGTTTCTAAGATGCGAGGGATGCATGCGCCAAGTGTAAAACCCGACGCCGCCTAGTCCCTTGAGGTACAGGCCCACTAGAACAAGGGCAGACCACCACTGAACATTAAACCTGTTGCGCGTTAAATTCCGGGAATGGAGATTTAGGCCGTACATTGTTCTCGAGCTGTTTGAGGCGGGCGCCAAGAGCGAAGTCCCGCTCCAGCGTTCACTGAAACAAGTCCGTTTTGGACCGCTCCTCGTCTTATTCCGAGCCAAAGAGTGTCGCCGTGAGTCATCGATGCCTCGCCGGCGTAAGCGACCCCAGCCGCGGGAGGATCCACAAGGGGAACACAAGGAATTAAGCCACGCGGCGTTGCTCGAGCCATTGAAGACTAAGACGACGCGCAGCGAAACAAAAAAAGAAAAACAAGCAAGAAGACAGGAAGCCCACGGGAAAAACGAAGTGGATGGGTACTTACCTTCCAGGAGTCACAGAGATATATAGCGACTGAAAGGCGTACTGAGTGAGAAGTTGCGCCGGATTGGATTACATAGCCCCTGAAATTTCCACCTCAGCAATTGTGTATGCACGCGTTCATCTCAGGAAAGGGTGCAGAAAATGGCGAAAGACGATACGCACGAAACTGAATGTAGCATCGATTGAAGGAGGTGAAATTCAAGACACCGTTGCGATTGCTTGATCGGCACAAGGAAGCTTTACAAGTTTGAACTTGGGCCTTACTTAGACAATCCCTTGTTCAATGAGAGCGGGATTAGCTCACCTGGGTGGCATTAGAGTTAGATAGCGAGGCGGGGGTGTGAAGAGAAAACAATATGGAAGAAGGGGTGGTGAAAAGGGGAGAGGGAGTGAGGATTTTGTCGATAGGGCTGAATGCGAGCTAACGTGGAGGCCTTCGGGGACGCCGGCCTTGATCGTGCTGCCGGGTTGGACTTTATCAAGAACGACTTTGGGGAACGAAACGAAATAAAGCACATACTGCGTTGCTGGTGAGTTGAAGAGAGACAGCTGAGGCCAAAGGAATTGAAACCGCGGAACTAAAGGGTCAGTTAGGGCATACAAGTTCCCAGGAGTTTGAAGGAAGCTCCCGGGGAAAATGAATGGCAAAGAGCAGCTTTGCTTGCACGAGGGGGCTGCCTCAGTGGTTTGAGATCATTGCAGGTGGAGGCGAGGAGGCTGTGACGGATAAGTTATGAGTGATTGCCCGTTTTGGACTACCAACGCCAACTTGCAAGTGCCCCAAAAGGCAATCTCCCGCTGGTGTGTTACCGTTTCGGTCGCCACTGCCCAAACGGCTTTACTAGGATACACGGTGCGTGCTCAGTTGTAACGGCGCCGCGCGCTCTCATGTGCGATATGTTAGCATCGTCGCCGACGCCACCACGCCGGCACAGACGTGTGACACGACGCGTCATGGACACAGATGACGGGGGAAGAGGTGGAGTGGGGGAAAGGAATGGGAAAGGAGGGGGAGGAGGACGGAGGAAATAAGCGCTGTAGGCAGTGGGACATGGCGGAGATGTACGCACTATATTACTAGCGACAAATCGATCCTTTCATCAGCTTATGCGTTCGTCCGGGGGGGGTAAACGGGCCGGGCACCGCCTGTGCGAGGGTGCGGCGAGCGCAGGACGGGGGTGTGGCGGGAGCGGAGACGGACGGCGGGGGCGGTGGGTGGCGGCGTGGAGGCAAACCCGAGTTCTTCATGAGATTGGTCGTCGGAAGCGAGTGTGCGCTCCTAGATTTGGAGGAGCGTACGAGAGTCACCGGCGCTGGCTCATTATACATGACCGTGAGGTTCAACTGAGCTCTATCGAAGTTGGGATGAGGCTGCGGGGGAATAGGGCGCAGGCGTGGCGAGCGAGGGTAGAGACTGCCGGCGGCGAGAGGGGGATAGCAGCGCGTGGGGACGGCAGCCGCAGAGACGGCGGGGGTGGTACGGAAGCAAGCGTGCCACGTGGTGAAGGGCGGGCCGGGCGGCGCGGCGGGTACCACGGTTGTTGCCGCAGCGCCGTGGGAACGACTTTGGGTTTTGGTTTTTTTGGGTTTTGTTTGCGCTAACCCGCAATTCGCTCCACGGAACAAAACTATTCCTCAGACTTGAGGACATAGGACCTCCACGATCCCGAGTCGAACGGGCGTCTGCCGGACTTTCGTATGAAGTCTCAAGGAGCGCAAATGCGCGCCACGCGCTATGAGGTGTTGTCTTGTACTTCTTCCAGATTGCCTGTGTAACTGATGGACTCAAAGCTGATAGTGATGCACCCGATTCCAACGATGGCTCAGGTATATCTGCTGATCTACCTCCGTTCCAGAGTTCGTCGATTGACGGTGTGCTTCGATTGATGCCTCGTTCAGGTTAAATGCGGGTGAAGTAGGACAGCAGTGGGAGCTCACCTACGTTCGCACGGGCTCCCACTTACAACTCAATAATGGCCGACGCACACCATGCACGAAAAGGTATTCTTTTCCCTTGCCGACTAGGCAGGTTTCTCCTCCTGTGTCAGTGCCTAGAGCCCCAATGAATCCACTGGTCGAGCGTACACTAAATTTATTGTGCCCTCGGCCTCTTTATCCACACAACTCCGTCAGTTCAAAAAAAACATATTTGAACCTTGAACTTCGGTACGATTTTTAGCACACTCTACTCCGAGTCGTTAAATCTTGGCCCTAGACCGGCTTCCTTGATATTAAGTTTTCTAGGCAAGATGGGAACTCGAAGACAATTCAACTTCAACGCTCCGCGTGCACTGAGTTGTCCGTTACGCGATTCTGGCGAATTGCCTTGCAGTTTCAGGTGCGACACGCGGAAATAAAGGGAACCGACCCATTGTTCCGCTCATCAATCTCCGTCGGACTCCTCTAGTTCTGAGCAGCGTACTGCGCTTTCCTCTTCTTCCACCTATAGAATCTCAAGGCGATCACTCCTCCAAACGCCAAGACAGCGACTGTGCGATGCGCGTGAGGCCGAGAAACGAGCGATGGCAGTTTACTACTTACAAACTATGATTGCGATCTTTACGCCGATAGTGAAGCTAGAGTTGGTGTTCGCAGCGTCTACGCCGGCACCTGGGAATCCGCTGCTTTCGCCCCGCTTGAGTGCTGCACGGAGGGCAAGCCCTGAGTTTGCGAGAGGGCTTGGGGCCATCCTGTCCGAGAGTCGATCCCGACGGGTGTAGCAGTACTGTGCGACCAGTACAAAGCCTTTTTATGCATGTGAAGTCTTCCTTTTTATTCACTTGTTCTCACACTTGTGTGACTTTGCTTCTAATACCCCTTGATATCATCCCATCTGTCTGATAGCAGGTGGATGGAGAAAGAATAAGTCCACATAATTGTATGCAGAGGGCGATGCACATCAGTGAATTACTCCCGTGAAAGATGAACAGATGGATTACCTGTCTCAATCGTGTTCCAACTGGTTGACAGTCGCGGCCATGATGGTCGTCTACTGAGCATCGAGGAGCCGCAGGATTGAATAAATGATGGAGGAAGAATTTTATCTGTTGATGAACGGAATCTGCGTAAAGGAATGGTATGCTTACCTCGGGAATCTTACCGCGCAATTTGCCTGTGGTCAAAATCACGACGCCAAGGAGAAGGAGGATAGAATGCTTGCTAATTTCTGCTTCCAAAGCCACGATCACCGCTTCTTCTTTCGACACCCTGTTGCAACAAGAGGGATCTACCTTGGCGTTCTAAGGTAGGGGGTTATAAAAAGACAGATTCAACGGCAGTGCATATACCTTCATACGTATGATGGGAATCTATCCAACGCGTTGCGATGACCCAGAGTTGTCAAGGAAACGTGTGCGTCGATATCTGCAAACGGCGTCGGCGAATGATTCTTCCAATAATCGAACCACTTTGATATTGGAGGCCACAATGGACCACAATGGACCAGGCAATCAAGAAAACGCGGGCGATGGCGATGGCGATGGGCTGGCAGAGCCGAAGGGAAGAACATTGAACAGAAAGTTACTTAGCATTACAGGGACTCTGCAGATTGCGAGACGAAGTTCCTTTCCAACAGTTCATCCACCTCGGGAAGAAGGCTCACCCGATCGAAAATGAGGAGATAAGTAGTTCCAGACAGGAGAGGCCAGGACTCGGATGCGCCAGAAATTAGAATCGCAACAGGTCGAAGGGGACGTGCGCGTGCCAGATGAACACGGATGGACAGCGCGCATAGCCATCTGCTCTGCGCCCAGTATCCGAGCGCCGCCCTTCGCATACGACCCGAATTGCGTGGCGGCTCAGGCGTGGTGGTGAGAACGAAGGAAGAGTGATCGTGGCGGTGCTTGGATCAAACCTCCCGTCTTCCTTCTTTTCTCCCACCACCATGCTCCGTTCGCTGTGCTGTGGGACCAGGCAAGCACGCGCACCTGCAAGTCAGTTACCGAAACAAGTCTCCTACTACTCGCCCTTGCCACCCATTCCCAACGCTTCAATACCCGGAACCGTGAAAATTCAAGTGCGGGCTACACAAATAATCTGTTGCACTTGGACGTGTCTTCTCTCCTGGGGCTCTTGCTCGCACTCTGAAGAGTAAATTCCGCGGTGAATACCACGCCTCTTATCCCGCAAAAATCCCCGGCTCGACGTGTTGCAGCGCATTCCTTCTCATACTACTGCTGGAGAGTTCTGGAGGAGGTCAACGGAGACTGTGCTCTCGTAAAATCAATTATAACAAGAGGCAAATACCAAGGGTGCGCGTCTGCGCGGCTCGTGGCCCCTACTGCCCCGGGTATCTCCTCCGCGCGCGCTGGTTCTTCGCCGTCGTGTGCAGTGGATCGAAGGTGCGTCAGATTCCTCTCATTCGACTATGAACTCGTTCCTTCCTTCCCACGCTTGCCGTCCTCATTTTTCTGTGTTGCAGTTTTGCAGTGCTGGGGATGCAAGCTACTTGATTTGGCAGCACAATATTCGTGCTTTCGCCGCGTGCCTCAGTCACTAGGGTTAGGATGGGACTTGCCCGTCCTTCCCAGTTACTAAATCTAGGCGTACATCATTTCCTGTGGCGTTCACATTCGGCGACTTTCTTTGCTGTCGACGTCTAGATATGCAGAATATGCAGAATCTGTACGTCCCTTTATACTTGTTTGAATCCGATAAGTGCATCAGATTTGACCCTTCGATTTTGCATTGCCTCTGAGTATTCGAGTAGTGATGAAGATGATTCTAGAAGGTTTCCGGTCTCTCCTTATGTTGACGGCCGGGATGCGGATATAATTCGTGGCGCGGACGACACGTCGTCACCGGGGCGGGATCTTGAAACTCAGAGTACTACTCCCCGATTCCTGAGCAAAGGACTCGGATGGAGTCGTAATTTGGGCAAGACACGAATCGCAGCCGAATTCACAATACGATTGGTCCTTGAGAAATATGTGAAGCAGCCATCGACAGCACCGCCTCCGGTTGCGACAGGCGGGTATGGCGGGGGCTACCAGCTGGTTACCACTGCCATAGAAGTGCCTTGAAAACTGCTTCCGCGGGAGTCCCATCTGCCTCCTACGTTCCACCGATTTTGCAGGACCTAGTCCCACAAGTACCACTCGATGAATCCCTTTCGTCTGCTGGGCGACCTCGCGCACGTGGCCGCAAAATGCATTCTCATCTGGTCCATTCATTGGAATAAAAGCGCTGAAGGCAAGTTGCACCCTTCTCAAGAGACAGTGCCCGTCGCTCACGCCATCCGCAGGCATTTCCTTCCTTACACAGGCGATGTATGCACTCGTTTTCGTCGCGCGCTACCTCGACGTCGCCTTGCGCTTCACCTCCATCTACAACACCGTATTCAAAGTCCTCTACATCATCTCGGCATTCTATGTTCTTGGGCTCATGCGCTGGATCTATCTCCGCACCCCCGAGGGCCGAATGGCGTGGCAGGCCGCAGGCATTTCACTCGCTGCGGCTTGCCTTTTCTCCATCGTTTTCAACTATCGCTTTAACCTGACCGAGGTACGTACACGAGCGATATCATATCAAACTCCCCCTGGTTTAACCCGACCCGTTAGGTCCTGTGGTCTTTCTCCATCGCTTTAGAATCCGCCTGTGTCATTCCGCAACTCATCCTCCTGCGGGAAACCACCGTGCCCACCGTGATCACCTCGCATTACCTGCTCGCTCTCGGCTCGTACCGCGCCCTGTATCTTCTGAACTGGATATGGCGCTACGTGTCCGAGAACGTGGTCGATCCCATCGCTGTTGTGTGCGGTATTATTCAAACGGCGCTCTACCTTGACTTTGCGTGGGTGTACTACAGCCGCCAGCGCGTGAAGTTACGCGGTGGTTTGCTCGTGGACTCCGAGGACTATAAGCGTGGGTGGATCGTCAGATGGCTGAGCGGCAAGGATTCACAGCTGCTGGAACCTCTCTGTCGCGATAGTATACCCACTGACGAAGAAGACGTGCTGGAGGGACTTATTTCATTGCCACCTGATGTTGAATTGCATGCCCCTGCCGATAACTCAGAGGCGCCTCCAGCACCGCGATAAGAAAAGGCGACGAATACTAGCTTACACGGTGACGCGCATGCCGTATTCCTGCCGCACCACGACTCTCATCATAGCTTTTAGGTGTGTTATCACCTGGGAGGAATGCATGCGCGTGGTCAGCACCTTCAATTTCCGTCAGAATTAGTGATGTTCGGGTCGGGTCGGGCCCAAAAGCCCGGGCTTGGGTCGGGTCGGGCAGGGCTTGGGCCCACAAAATATCCTGAGCCCGACTTTACCTGAGGGTCGGGCCCGGGTCGGGTCGGGCTCGGGCTCAAGCCCGGGCCCATCAGTATATTTTCTAACTGTGTTCCGTAAGGTTCAACTTTAAATTTTGAGCATACATTCCTTGTATTTTACCTTGGTAAAGCACTCAATTATGTCTTGATAGCCACCAACAACCCACTGACCTTGTTTCGAGCACTCTAATCTCCATGGAATATCATGTGAAACTTGCCCATCCTTGAGTGAGCACCAAAGGGGAAAGATACTTCGAATCAACTTCCGTTGCAGGTAAAATTTAGGGTTTCAACCCAACTCACAGTGAAATTTTGACTTGGGATAGTCATGTGGTTGGGCCCAGGCTTAAGCCCAGGGTCGGGGGCCCTGAAAAAATCTGAGCCCGACCTTGAGCCCGACTTGGGCCCTCCTTTGGGTCGGGCCGGGTCGGGCTCAAAAGCCCGGGCTTGGGCTCGGGCTCGGGCTCAAGCCCTGGCCCGGAACATCACTAGTCAGAATTGCAGTATTGAAATACTACTGGCGTGGATCTTCTGCGCAACAGTATCAAGCTCTATTTCATTGACTTTTGTAACAGTGCCTATCACCGTAGTCACTCTCTTTATAAGATTATGCCTGTCCGTCTGAAGCTTTTTAAGGTCCGCTGATGGCACCGCCATTTCACTGCGGCATCTCTGATCACACAGCCAGATAAGTCCGGCTTGCCTGTGCCGAGCCTGGCCGGTGTTGATCCCACCTCGGCACAACTCAACAGCTTTTATTTTCAGACCTTAACAGCTTTTACAGCTCCTATGCTTCTTTTGACCTCGAACCGAAGTGGTGGGGCGCGGAGCGCCCCGCCACGCTCTTGTAATTTATCACATTGTGCTTAGCAGCCAAGGCGTCGAAAAACACTGTCCATAGGCACAAATGGCGGGCGCGTCTGGAGAGCTCAAGGAACCGCTGAAGTGATGAACACAGTCCGCGGGGACAAAAGGCGTGCATTGTGGCGTTGGCAAGAACAAGGAATACCCGTACTATTTCGACCGAGGCAAGGATTTACGAAAATCAGCGACGTTGCAAAGCTTCGGTTCTAAGGAAATTTAGCAACGCTGAAAGAAGGTCAGGTTGTCGAATCGAAACATTAGGAAATGGGAAAACGGATACCTTGCATCTGCGGCAATAACAAGATTGAGCCCCAGAGCACCCACAACAAAGAATGGAGACGTTGTCTCTCGTCGTATTCTTCCAGGGCGTTAAGAGTGAGGGTGTCAACGGCAGAGCGAAGGGGAAAGGCCGAACATCGAAACGAGCCCGTCCCCATAGCCACCGAGATGCTCGGATGCGCATTTTTGCAAGGTTTAAACCCAAGAGAGTTGAGCTCGAAGAGTGCCGCACTCTCCGGGACGCGAGAGGTCGAGAGGCGAGTCCTGATACCTAGAAAATTGGCTCGAGTTCTCGTATGGTGGCGCGGGAAGAATATTCGTGCAGTACAGAGGGGAAACGAGACTGCGCATCGAAAAACTCGGACTCAGTGGTTGGTTCGGGTTGCACTCGAGAACACCGGGGGCAAAGACCCGGGCACATGAACATCATGTGCCTTACATGCACATGCATCGCACATGCGCCACAGACGGGGTGCACAAAGAAAAAAATATTTGGTCCCCTTTGTTTTCCTTTGTGCGCCCCTCTGCGGCGCATGTGCGACAGATGTGCATTTAAGGCAAATGGAAATCATGTGCCTGGGTCTTTGCCCCCGGTGGAACTGAAAGGTAGATAGGTTAGCGCGGAGTTCTAGGAAAGGAAGGGAGACTGACCGACGACGTGAAGTTGAACCTGGGGGCGGGATAACTACATGTATGACGAGTTGGGCTTGAGTTGAATTGGAGAAATTGGTCATGGGTGGTGCGTATTCGAAGGATACGGGCGATGAATGAATGAATACGTGAGCACCGGAAGAGGTTCAAAAGAAAGTAAAGTGAGCCGGAGGGAGCGGAAGCAAGACAGGAGTTCAACTGTCCTGCAATAGTTCAACCACTATCGAACAAGCCTTACAATGAGGGTGTCATGGACGGAAATAAAAATATGGAATGGATGGACTCGAACCTTGCTTTATGATGCGTTTAAAGCGGTGAGATAGGTCGAGTTTGAATTTTGGATTCAATAAATGGATTCTGAGAGAGATGGGTCAGTGACGAACAACTGAAGGTCGAGTATAGCAGGAGAACAAGGGCAGAACGAAATGCGCGACGCAGCGCTGGATGCTCTGGTACTGTCTCAACCGCGATGCAAAGCGGAGAAACACACAAGAGGAATCCATCTGCGTAACAATACCAGGACGTGCTTGCCACGTACTTATTGGCCGTTGAACGAACATACGAAGGGTTCATGAACGTCGAACGGATGTTGGCTAAGTTGGATGGACTTGAACATTGAATGGTTACCTCAATATATTAGAGACAACGGCGGACATACCTCAAGTCAAACCGACAAGGTTTAGGTGTTCACTGGATGAAGGTGTGTTGAAGAGGTCGAGTATCTAAAGATGCATTGATGAAGGGTCAGTTGGAGGTCAGCGGAGGATATTTGAAATGAACTCACGATGAGTCCGAGGGAAGGATGGAGCAACGTTCAAGCGTTGAATATGAGAACGAGTTGAGCTTGAGTCCGAGTGCTAGAATATAGTAAGTGGCCCAGTGAGCGAACGAATGAATATCATATATGGATCACACACCTGTGAACCATCGACACCATCGAGCTCGAGTATGAGTGACCAAAGGTGAGTTGGATGTTGACCGATTATTGAACCACGGTTAGCAAATTAAATTCGGGATACAAATACAGACATACCTCGGTTCAAACGGACATATAACACCCACTTGAGACGGTGGATGAGGAAGTGAAGTTCAAGCCCTTTGAACTAAGTTCGGTTCAAGAATAAATCCCAAAACAGCGGCGTGGACTGACCTGGATTCAAACAGCCCAGTCGTACAAGGTACTGCGGAATAACCGGGGTGCCGGAAAGTGAGCTGGAGTAACCGGAGTCGACAGAGGGGACTGGTGGAGCTGCTTGACACAACACCACTGAGGTGCAGGGTGAGCGTGTACTGCCAGGTAGCGTCTAGAGGAAGAGGAAGGGTTTGGGGGAAGAGAGGCGCGACCGATACCACTCCGGAAGGGGGGAAGCAACTTTTATTAAACTACTGAAGAACAGGGAGTATGTTAGCTGATTAAATAGTGTTGGATCCTCATTTAGTGTAAAGGAGATGAGGGAGAAACATGTGGACAAGCATATGGTTGAAAGAATAGGAAGTCCATAAGCGGTAAGAGAAGTTCGACCTGTATCAATATTGATCTTGGGAAATGAAACATGAGGTGATAGAAGGCAAGAGGGAACATGTGGAGAGGGCGTTACCCCTTGATACCAGCCACAACCAACCGCGAGAAGTCATTCCAATACTAATACCAGGATTCTGGTTGGCTCCGGGTTTCCAGTGTGCACCGGAAACACCGGAGTGGACCGGAGTGCCTGTAGAGAACCGGAGTGGTCTTGGGTGACGAAGACCATGGTCCAGGGGTGTGGTTGCATAGATATAACAGTCTCCCAGGACTAAGATGCGAGAAATAGGGTGAGCCTGCAAAATATAATCAGTACTCGACTTGAGGAAGAACTACTGGGCACACCGTGAACTATGTTTCAGCTTGAACCCCTTGAAGTTTGAAAGCGGTGTCATGATTCCCACTTTTTCCCTATTTCCATCCGAAACTCCCCGGGTTATTCGCCTAACACCCGCCCCGGATTATTCAACTTCACACCGGGTTATTCAACTACGATCAGAATAACCCGAATGCCGAGATCAATGCTGACCCCAGATCAGGAATCCCATCAGGTGCCGCATTGATCCTTTTATTTCAACTTCCCTCCGATTACTTTCTCAACGATCACCCCTTTCTGCCTGGTTGTTATATCCATGCACTATGACCTCCGACAAGCTACTCCAATCGGTCCCTCCGGCTCCGATCGCGCTCCGTCTTCCCAGAGCGCATCTGAGCGCCGGAGCAACGGAGCGATCGGAGCTCCGACAAAACATCGGAACGAACTCCTACCATCTGACACCATGGCAAGACGCCATCCCACACATTCCTTATTATCCTAAGTCCTCTGACTTCTTACTTATTGTTTCAACATCGTTCCTTTTGTCACCTGACTTCTTCCTCCCCTTTCGGACTTACCTTTATTGTTATGTCCGCATGGTTTCTAACATATCTCCTTTACCTATTACAATAAGGAGCTCTAGTATTTAATGTTGTCCTACATCCTCCTGTACTTCAGTTTTATGATAAACGTTGCTTCACCCCGTTCCTCGTGAAGTAGTCTGGTCGTTCCGCTCCGACACTCCGCCGGAGCTCTGCTTCTGTCATCTCTCTCCCTCTGACGATATCCTGCAGTAACGCTCGCCCAATTATTCCCTCTGTGGCGTAGCGTCATCCAGTCTGCCTTTCACCAGCTCCGACTCCGGACTCCGGTTCCGTTCTGTCCGGCCCGCCGCTCCGCTTCGTATCTGTTGTTAGTTCGACTGGCCCTATATCCCTCCGTACCATCTTCTGGACGACTAGGATATAACAGTATCATAAAACTCACCTGCTCGGTATCGTTTGCTATGTCGTCATCATCGCTCCATACTACACCTTTGTTATGTCCGTGCAAATCAGTCTTTCATTTTTTCCCATTTATCGGTTCTGGTCGCACTCAATCCAACTCTGATCGTGCTCCCATCACCTCCGGACACACAATCATGCACTACATCAGACCCTGCTCCACTCTGGTAATACTCCAGCACCACTCCAGCTCACTCTGGTTGATTAACGGTTCACCTGTTCCCGGACCTATCTCGGAATACATAGCTCTCGTCCAATCATGGATTGCTGAGTACTTCTTCCTTATTATCCACTTCGCTTTCATTACTTTCCCTTCTTGGCCAACTGGTTCCTTCTCATGGACTGTTGCCAATCGTCTCTTGAGGTTCTGGTCATTGCCTCTCAACGTCTCCCTCTCTATGGCCTTGCTCCCGTCTCCCTCTGGTTCCCTCCTGTGACTCCGGTCACTCCGGTCACTCCGGTTTCCGGTCACAACTCCGGAGTCCTCGCTCGGCCATAGAGTCAGTCGGTCACCCTAGCTGAGTTGTGGTGTTCCGAGAAGTGGCTGATCTAGACATCCGTACACGATTTGACTCCCACGAATTGGCGACGTTTTCAGATCAATCCGCAAGGGGGACTCTTTCTCGGAGCGTAGTTCGGCCGGCCACAGATATAGTTGGCTAGCTATGATGTTCTTAGATTGTCATAGACATTGAGGTTGAAAAATCGAAATCTCAAGTGACCCATAGACATCTATAGACATCCATAAAAAGGGCGGTCGCCAGATAGACACTCTTATACCACCGGAGACCTCCATAAAAGTGCCTGTTCTATCATAGAATTTGGGCTTTTCCTGATGAAGGATGGAGCAACGTTGAAGGGTTGAATACGAGAACGAGTTAAGCTTGAGTCCGAGTACGATAATATAGCAGGTGGCCAGTGGGTGAACGAATGAATATCATATATGGATCACACACCTGTGAACCATAGACGCCCATCGTTTTCGATTATGAGTGACCACAGGTGAGTTGGATGTTGACTGATTATTGATCCACGGTTAGCAAATTAAATTCGGGATACAAATACATTGAACTATGCTTCAGTTTGAACCCTTGAAATTTGAAAGCGGGTTGAAGTCAACCTGGATGAAGAGTTGAGTTGGGGGCGTTCAGGGACTGTTAGGAAGGGCAGAACGACGTACCTGGATCCACAGAAACGGGGAGAATTTGGCAACCCAACTGCCAGCAAGCCATCGTTGAGGTAAGTGCAACTAGGTTTAAAGTCGGTTAGTCAAAATCGAACCCAAATATGAACGAAGTTGACCCAGTTTACAGTAACCCAAATTATATTCGACTCAAGTCATTCTCAACCACCAGTCGAGATTCTGGGATCTGTGAAGAGCAAGGTGAGTTCTGATTGCACCAGAATCTGCTGCAACATATGGTTTGGAATAGGGTTAAAATGAATCGTATTGAGGTTCCACAAAGGGCCAGTAAGGATGGAAGGAAATAGAAAATGAAGGATGTACCGAAAAACCAACGAGATAGTGCATACCATCGCAAAAACAAAAACCCCAATTCGTTCCATTAGCCATCAATTTGCGCAACGCCAAACAGCCATCAGATGGTTCGAATGGCTGCAGCGCAAACTCTCCAATAGATTCTGACGCTCGCCAAGCAGTCGCCAATGGACCCTCAATCGCACTGGTTGGGGCTTCCCGATCCTTCCGTTCCCTTTCGATCTGCAGGGTTTCCCAGGTGGAGACCCGTGAGGCAAGGTACGCTCCTAGCTATAAAGATCATTCGCCGACCTAGTCCTTAATTTTAAATCCTACAAGAGCGCGCCCGGGGATCCGCCTTCAACTAAGTAACATATTCTGAAGGGGAGAATCGAAGTTAGGCTTCGAATAATAATCCAAGGTCTCTAAATAAAAAAGGTAGCACGGAGCTGCTACTCATCATCCTCAAGTGTTCCGCGCGCCTTCAGTGCGAGCCGCATCCGTGCCAATTCCGCCATGACCTTGCGATTATTTTCGTCAGCTAGATTCAGACGCTCAAGAAGCGTAGTCTGTGGCTCGTGAGGGGCAAACAGGTAGGTGGAGCTGTCGGAATCTGCCCCTACAAGTCAGACAAAGATCAGCCAACGCGTCGAATAGTGGCCCACCATACGTATCCCCGGGCTCCGCTTTCTCTGCATCCCTCCACATGGGCAATTCCTGGACGGAGGAATTTCTTGTCAGGTGGACGTCTGATTAAAATCCGGTCAGCGTAATTGGGCGACAATAAATCTCAATAAAACTCACCGGCGCGCGAGCGTGCAAAAGCCCCAGCGACTACACTAAATATCGCCCACAGCGTGGAAAGCATTGCGAATGTCGAGACAAAGACGCTGGTGATTGCTGAGCCAAGAGGTTTCAAACGGGGAACCGGCCGGGAATAGAACATGACGGGAACACGAGTAGTGTCATTGAAGGCAAGCACGCTCTCCTTCCACTCGGACATCAAGGTCGCGTTGGAGGTGGAAGACCGCGATTGGTTGGCACCGGAGAGCCCATCGGACCAAAAAACTGGAAGATCAGCGCCCAAAATGCTGCGGTTGTACATGTCTGGAAAGGCGTAGATCTGGTTTTCGAGGATTACTCCCATCTCCATGCGAACAACGTGATAAAGGGATTGGAAGACATTCTGGAATATATCATTGACGCCGGCCGGAAGGTCGGTGCTGATCGCAGACTGGACACCGGCGTCTGCGAAAATATCGGTCGTATTCGGGCTGCCCACCAGAGTCTCCCCGTTCTGCATCGAGAATATCCGTTCGACCGTCAAGAAACGAGCGGGAAGTAATCGGCACGGTGGCTCTGCGGCGAGCGAAATAAATGCAGACATGTCATCGGGCGGGGCTGCATCACAGTCGCAGCACGGTTGCACCGCAACATACGCAACTATGAGAGCTTGACCGGAAGGGGGGCCGAAATCGAGGGTGAGATTATATCCGCCCAAACCATGCTCCTAAATAAACCACCTAGATCAATCCTTCTCAAACGACTCGAACTCAGCATGATGGCCTTACCAAATCCTCCACAAGCGAGGACAAGTCGCTTCGTGCCGGTGTACTACCCCACATGTCGAACGAGGATGATTGCCAAGTCAACGTGAACACGTTTGGCCAGCGACATGTAACGGTAACCTGACTGGGATTGGAAAATAATTGGTGATTCGGCGCGGCTTGGTCACCTCAAGCTCCGAATTCGAATGCCATAAACTTGGAGCCGTCGAAATGTTGACAGACATCTGGGTCTGGCAGAGCATCAGAGAGAAGCTAGGGTGCGAGCAGATACGGGCTTACCACGTCACAATTGTCAGAGAATGGATTGTTGTAATACGAAAAGGACGAGATCCGTTGTGTGTCAAATGCGTCGGTAATAGTGAAGCTAAAGATGGAATTGTTGAGTCGGACCATGTCTCCCACATTCAGCATCTGCGGGGCGAAGTTTTCTGTAGGATTTTGCAATATATCAGGAATTAAATTGCTGAAAGGGAGCGGAGGAAGTGTGTCATTCGGGTGGAGTGTGTTCTCCTGTACAACGGTGTATGCAGACAGCGGAACTTTTGGCTATCAGCATATTTGTCCCGTTGAAAGCCCCCGTAGCACGTACTATTTACAATCGCGAGTACGGCAGTTAGTGCGATAAAGCCGCACAGGACTATGGGCGTCGTCCACCGCCAGGGGTAAGCTGATTCGGCGTGAATTCGTGACTAGATATGATCAAACACAGACGCTTACGACGTTGCGTGCTGTATCCCAGGCGATACGACACAATTCCTCTGAAAACACGCCGGATGGAAAGTATGGGGCCCATGGGGGAGAACGTGAAGCTGAATACCCGTCGTCGTGAACTACGAGCCTTGTTAAGGGCAACCACCACATCCCGAACTTTTGGCCGGCTCTGGATGGGCACCATGGGAACCTTGACGCCTGTGCTCTGGTTCTCGGGAACTGAGAGTAGGATGATCAACGCGTTTCCTATGGCTTTGGTGGGAGCCTCAGGGTAAACATATAGCACGGCTAACCAAATCGAATAACAGGTTGCGATGACAGGCGCGGGCGATGTCAGATGCAAGATTCCTGGGGGGACAACTCCCGCTGATCGAGAAGGTGTGGTTCTCGGGAGCTGAGAGTAAGGTGATGATCAACGCGTTTCCTATAGCTTTGGTGGCAGCCTCAGGGTAAACATATAGCACGGCTAACCAAATCGAATAACAGGTTGCGATGACAGGCGCGGGCGATGGCAGATGCAAGATTCCTGGGGGGGCAACTCCCGCTGATCGAGAAGGAGGACAATCAGTGTGAGCGGCGCACGAGAAAAGAGGGATCGGTGACGAAGGACTGAGTTGAATTTGAGCAATGTCAGGATAAACATTCGAGAAGGAAGAGAGCTGACCAATGCATCAGTCCTTTGCCTTCAATCCTGCGCTGATGTTTTGTTCTTTCACAGACTTTCTTCATTCAAAATGGTCGTTCTCGGTCACTGGAAGTTATGGGAGACAAATCGGGACATGCGATTGAAGAGAATGGAAATATACAGATATCTATGTTATTCACAAAGGCAAAAATCAGTCAAGGCTAAGGAGGAGAGAAAGGTAAGGTAAATACACCCGCGCCCGCCGCCTCCTTGAATCCGGCCCCCGTCTCCGCTTCCAACCAGGGCTGCTTCTCGCGCGCTCTGGAAGCGCGGCTGATGCACCCCCGCGGCGGCCACAGGCGTCCTCGGTGTCGACATCCGCTGGCGCACAATGAGCTGCGTGCGCGATATTGCCGCAGCGTGCAAATCCGGCCACGCGAACGCCCGGCGCAGGCGCTTAATGGGGAGAGTGCTGGTGCTGGTAGCAGCAGAGAAGGTGGGCGGCGCGAGCAAGCGCGAGTGATCCATGCAAACACACGGACACGACTGTAAACGTGTGGTGATGAGGAATCTCACGGTGCTCACCTCTGCGCGAACAACGCTATAATACGCCTGTGACTGTTGGGACGTCGTCTTAATCTCGGGCACCCGCATTTGCACCTTCCTAAAAAGGAAGTCTGCCTGGTATCCGTAGAAGGGAAACTCTGCCTGGTATCCGTAGAAGGGAAACAAAAAAAAAATCGTACAGGGGGGTGGAAAAACGAACGGCTCGAGTCCCTTGCTTCCAAGACAGAGTCTACCGGCGTGGCGGAGCGGAGAATGCCGGCGTGACCGGAAGGCGAGCCGACTGAGGGCGGGTTACGGTCGACTGACATTGGGGTTAGGCGCGGAGGTAGCGTTGAGGTGGCGTTGAGGTGGCCGAGGTGGGTGCCGCTGACGCTGAGGTGGGGCTTACTTGTTGTGGTGGTTGTTAGGGAAATGAAAAGACGTGGCATGATGGCGGCCCGGGGTTTGATGGGTCGGCTTTAATCGGGGGTTCGATGCCGAGTGCCGACTGAGGTGCCGACTGAGGCGGAGGTGGGCCGTCTGAGGTTACTGGGGAGGAGAGGGCGCTGATGCTGTTTTGTGCCGCGGGGACGGGTTCGGAGAACGATTGTTTTTTTTTGTGCGGGCGGGCGGGGCGGGAGTTTAGGGACTGCTTTCGGTGCATTCAACCCCTTGCTGCTATCATGTGCACTAACTTTCTCGATCTTTGTGCGCACTGCGGCAGGTCTTCGCACGTTCTATGACAGTTCATTGGTTCTGGTTTTTCTTTCAGCAGGGGCTCCCAAGAGGCTCCACAAGATCCATTTCAAATCAGCGAATTGAAAATATACTTGTCTACGTAGCGCTACCAGTCTAAGGACTCCCAGTAGTTCTGGGTAGCGCTACGTAGAGAAGTGTTTTGCCGTTTATCTTGTGTTGAAGTTGGGTTGTTGACAGTGCCACTGGCATTTCGTCGCAACCTCGGTAAGATTGCGATTGTTACCAGTGACGTCGGAAAACGTTTTGGACATGTACCGCCGCTCTGCCTCCGCTGAAATGCCGATGTTCCAAAGTATTTCATTTCTTCAACGTTAAGAGGTAGGAATGCTCCCTTGTTTTGCAGTCACCAACGCATGTACACCGACGTCCTGTTCGGCAGTCCGCTGTCAGGAGTTATCGTCCCAGCAGTGAGTGTTCAGTCTCAAAATGTGGTCGTCCACGCTTGACATTTCAGCGTGTCCATCACGCCAAATATTTCGTTCTTCTTCATGTGTTCGATGACGTCGAACAAAATTCCAGTCATAGACTTGTTGGGCCGCGCTCTTCCTCCGCAAGACTCTTTCTTCACACTCACCGTCCGCCTGCGTCAATGCGGTCTACGATCCTTTCAGCGTTGGAAGTTTCGTTGTCTCGGTGAGCAGAAGGACTCGCCCTCCGGGTTGCGAGCAGCTCACGCTCGTCCCTTCCGTTTTTCTTGACGTGAACCGCGATCTTGTCAAATAGCTCCACAAATCGTAGTTCCCTCGGTGTACTTCGCTGTCGTGGGGCAAGTCGACGACAAGGTCCGTAATACATTTTCCTTTGATTACCTCGATCGGTCCCGACATTTTCCTGTTCTACCCTGTCGAGCGACTCCACCGCTCCATGATTTCATTACAGCCCAAGGCACGCTGTACATACGTAGCATGTCCGAAAACATATAAAAGGGACCTCTATTCTCTCTTAAATTTCACTCGAACACATCCCTCGGAAGTTCAAGCTCTCTACCAAGCCTTAAACATGTTCTCCAAGCTCTCTGTTGTCGTCGCCTCTGTGCTTATCGTATGCAGCGGTCCTCATTTGATGTCTCGTCGCCATTATTGACATCTTTTTCCAGACCCTTGCTGCCGCCATTCCCTGGGGGACCCCCCCTCCCCCGGTGACACCCCCCACCTCCCCCCAGTGCTGCAACAGCGTCGTCCCATCCAGCAATGCCGCCGCATCGGCGGTTGCCGCCCTTCTCGGTCTCGACCTCAGCGGCATCGCCGTCCCTGTCGGGTTGAGCTGCTCGCCCATCACAGTCGCGGGAAACAACTGGTGGGTGTTCATTCTCTTTCCTCCCCACTCGGTAACTGACTTATGTGTATTTTAATAGCGGGAGCACCACCGTGGTTTGCGATGCCCCCGACCAGGAGTGGGGTATGTACTTTTTGTGATTCCCACCGCTGATTTTGTTAATTAATAATCACCAAGGTGGTCTCATTGCTATCAACTGCATCCCCATCACGGCCTGAGTTCGAAGGACGAGTTATGAAGGGCCCGACGTTGGGTTTTGCATCCGTTTTCAATTTGTACTTGTTCTGCAGTTGTGCCCCTTCTACCCCAGGGCACTGATTTGTGTTCAATGTTGTGAATAAATCCTCTTTGTGTTGGTTTTTAAACGAAAAACGCGTAAATCTGAGTCCATTAAGTTAACTTGTGTTTGAGGGCCATTGCTGGCGCATGGCAGTACAAGTCTGGCCTTCGGCCTTTTGCGTTTACTATTACTACATATAACACATAGGGCCTTAGGTGGAGTGGTTCATTGTCATTTTGCGGTACAGAAACTTAGGCCCGATCGAGCGCCATTGCTGTACATCCACCACATCGGTTGAATGTTAATCCATCGCGGTTTTAATTTACCTATTGAACCCATGACTCGATGTTATTGGAAGGAGTGCAATCGAAGCCGAGAAACGGATATTGTGGCCCTTGAAAAACATCACATGAAAAAGAAGGTCTCTGCCCACTCGATTTGTGGGCCATGACCCCACTGATTTTCTTACAACCCGGAGTTTGTTGCAGTATGTTTGGTTGGCATGTTGAAACAGTTTGGACAGGTTGCACAGGTAGGCTGGTAAATGAATGAAAGGTGACCACATATGTGATTCTACACATAGAAAAGAAGGTCTCTGCCCACTCAGATTGTGTGCCATGACCCCACTGATTTTCTTATAACCCAGAGTTTGTTGCAGTATGTTTGGTTGGCATGTTGAAAAAGTTCGGGCAGGTTGCACAGGTGAGCTGGTAAATGAGTGAAAGGTAAATGCATAGGGTGATTCTACACATAAAAAGGGAGGCCTACGATGACTTAGATAGTGTGCCATGACACCGCTAACTTTCCTACAACCCGGAGTTTGTTGCAGTATATTTGGTTGGCAGGTTGAAAAAGTTTGGGCAAGGTGCACAGGTTAGCTGGTAAATGAGTGAAAAGTGAATGCACAGGGTGATTCCACACATGAAAAGGACAATTTCTGCCTACTCAGATTGTGTGCCATGACCCAGCTAATTTCTCTAGAACCCGGAGTTTGTTGCAGTATATTTGGTTGGCATGTTGAAAAAGTTCGGCCAAGGCGCACAAATTAGCTGGTAAATGAGTGAAAAGCGAAAGCATACATCGATCCTATACCTGAAAAGAGTTGGACATTCATTGATCTGGAAATAAAAAGATCAAAGGTAATGGACAGGAAACGATGGATATGAAGGGTGAAGGACAATGTGTCCCAATCAGGGATTGTTCGCATCGTCATATTCCATCTGATAGCACTGTTCACATGATGTCGGATCTATTTCTATGGCCGACGGATTAAGTTGAGAACACGTGAAGACGAGTAAAAAGAGGTAAGGTAAGCAGCAATCAAATTACCTCAAAAGTAAAGTGTTCCAACACGAAAAGCATACGTCATTTCAGAAAATACAGGTCCACTGGCTCGGAAACCGTGGGTAAATAGCAAGTCTAAAAATAGGATAATTTTATAGACTTGTAATGATCTAAGTATCGGTGGTTTCGATGCTCTTCATAACAAGGATACGTACTCGCTTCTGACTCATTCCACAAAGATACCAAGCGAGGTGATGAAGAAACTCAGATTCCGAATGCAGATGTACTGGGACGATGGCGGCTTCCTTCTCCAAATCCAAAGCAGCCCGGGATGCAGTAGGAATACATCGAGCAACGGGCTTACTAACGCCTTCCAGTGGTTTGAGGGTATCAGTGGGTAGTGGGAAGAGGTTAGAGACTCCATAGTCTACATGAGGAAAGACCGTAGCCCGTGCGAGATCACACGAATCATGATTAGTTTGAGACCCCCGGATGCATGAGTGAGAGCCAGACACATTGAGAGCCCTAGCACCCGATCCCGCCCGAGTTTTAATGTGGAGAGACTCTGTGAGCTTTGAGTCGATCCAGACACCCAGCCACTTCACTGAGTCATAGTGTTGCCGATGTCCGGTTCGGTCCGGTTTTTAGCCAAAAAAATCCAAACCGTGCCTGCGTAAATATAAACACTGAGTTGCCCTCCCCCCTCACAGCTGCCGCGCTCTCTCCGCACCCACCCCCGCACCCGCTCCTCCTCAAGAGAAACACCGCTCATGGATCCCACACTTCTCCTGGCTGCCGCGCTTGCCCCGGGGTTGCAGCCCATCAGCAGCGTCTTTGGCTCGCGGCCGATAAGCGGTGCAAGTGGGGGCAGTAGGGGGATGTCATTGGATGGGATGGGCAGGATGGGTGGGGCGGGGGGGGGGTGTGTGTGTGTGGAGCAATGCGTGGGAGACGTTGAGTATGAGGGGGGAGTGGGGGAGTGGGGTTGCTGGTGCGGTGTGGGTGCGGGCGGGGAGGTTTCCGCACCGCCGTTGCCCGCAGGCGTTGTTGGCGCAGGCAGAGCACAAGGACAAGGAGGAGCCGATGCAGACCAAGACCCGCTCGACACCCCTACCCCCGTCGGGTTCGCGCCATTCGTCCTTTCTTACGCGCACACCGGGTTGCAGATGTGCTCGCTGCACTCGCACCACTCGACACATTCGCTGCAGCACACGCATTCACATTCGCACTCGGCCTCGCAGTCGACGGCGTCCACGTGCAACGACGGCATGCCCACGGCACGGGCACCAACACACTCGCGGGGAACGCGTCGAACACCACCCTGGCCACCAACACAACGAAGCCCGAACAGGTGTATGTGCGCAGGCTGCCCGGGCTCAGGGAGCTGGTGTTTGGGTTCACGGCACCGCCGCCGGTGTCGGTGTACAACTCCAAGTCTTCGGCTGGCTTAGGCTTAAGTGGCTAATGTGAGCTGGAGTGAATCAACGTAAAACTTCAATCACTACTACTGTACAACAATGTAAAAAAATTGTAGCAACATGTGCGGAATTTTGGAGGTGCTTCAGGAAACATCAGAGATCAATTGGTAACCACGTTGTGTTGTGCTGTGGAGCTTCAGCACGACGAGGTTACCAATTGGGCTCTGATTTGACGGAAGCACCGAAGAAATGGAAGTGTGATGTCGCGCGTGACCAAAGTTCCAGGTGTGGGTTTTGCTTCCGGAATAACCCGAATGCCGGGATCAATGCCGACCACGGATCGGGAATCCCATCAGGTGCTGCATTGATCTTTTTATTTCAACTTCCCTCCGATTGCTTTTCCAACGATCACCCCTCTCTGCCTTGTTGCACGCTGTGACGTCGACTGTTGCTGGCAACGCCTCTGACATATTTCACATATATTCTAATTACTTCGTTACCAGTTACTAGGTATTTTACTATACAACCCCTACTTACAGCTCTGTATTCTTTACACTATTCTAGTCTATTCTCCAGAGCTTAATCGGATTAGAGTGCGTTCAGTCAATTCTGAGATTCAGAATCAGAATCAGTTTCAGAAGCGGGCGGCTCGGTCCGGTAATTCGTAAACAATGTCGTAAACACTTAAAATTTGTCCTTTGCACCGCAACCCGTCTTCCTGTGTGTCCCGCCGCGATGAAGCCCCAGGCCGGGCTCAACAACATCGGCTACCGGCACGTCGACACCATCACAGTGCACAACCATCCGTCGTACATTCCACGCGATCAGGTCCGCAAGAAAGCAAATGCCCAATGGGTCCTCACAGACCTCGTCAATATGGCTACATTCCTTGAGCCTCACGTCTCCGGCGACGGGAACAAGTACAAGACCCCGGTCCTTACGAGTCTTACCGATTATCTCAATGACCGCATTGTCGCCGGCGGTTTCAAAAAGGTTAATGGTGTCAAACAAAAACTAGCAGATGTGTGTGCGCTATCCGCTGCCCATCTTTGTCCCTGACACCCAGCAGGTACTGGCCATCTATAAAGGTGTCCACTACCTCAAAACGCGCTCTGGCGGCAGCTGGGACGACGACTTTGGTGCCAATGTCATCACAGAGACGGAGGCCGAAGTCTGGGATGCCCTTGTCCTTTCGCGCCCCGAGTGCACCCCATTCCGCAACCAGGGCTGGCCACCCTATCCCTTCTTTGAACGCCTCGATCCCGCAAAACCAAAGGGTGATAACTCATTCCGCCCGCGCATTAATGTGGTGGGTAACGATGGTATTGTTTTGAGCGCTCCCAGCGCTGCGTCACAGCTCTCGGCATGGTCGTCGCAGCCTAATCTCACCATCGACCCGAACTGGAGCTGGGAGGATCCTGCAGCTTCAAATGGGCGTTTCAGCCCGCCATGGGATGAAGACCGGCTCGCGCAGGACATGGGACAGCGGGACAACTCCCAGGACCAGGACATCCCGCCGGATGTTCCGGCCCAATTTGGGTCGAGTAGCCCCCAGCCTGACCTCGGTTCCCAGGTCGACCTGAACAGATTGTTCAGCTCGTCAGCTGATTCCAGTATCCCCTCGACACCCTCGACTTCCACGGGAAAGCATCCAGCAGCTTCGTCGGCAGCTGATGGGACTTCCAAGAAAAAAATCCGTGTCAATGCTCACGATGCACTGGTCTCCGTGAACCAGTCTCTTGACACATTTGGTGAGCGGATGAGCAACGCCACCCGCGATCTCACGGATGTTCTTCGCGCCAGCAACACCAACTCCAGTCCAGAGCGCCGTTCCCGTGCACTCGAGATTGTCAAAGAAAAGGAGGGATGGCTTTCACGTGTGGACCGCATTCAACTTGGACGCCTGGTTGGGAAAGGACAGATTGCGAACGAGTACATGTCGTGGGCGCGTTCGAGTTCACCGGAACGCAAAACCTGGGTTTGCATGGAACTTGGTTATGAGCCGGACTACTACGAACATGCAGTTAATGAATCTACATCCATATCATTGTCGTTCTCGTCGTCGTCTCCATCCCCGTCTTCATTGTTAGACATAGCAGACTGTGCGCTATCACCCTCACTGTTATTCTCCTCGTCTGAATCCAATTCTTCGTGACGTTCACGTAAGACATCCTGATACTGCAGCCACATTGCATCAGCAATGGAATCGCGAAGGGCTGCTCCAGCCTCTGACTCCTCAGACGTTCGCCGCTCAGTGGCGAGTTCGCCCTGAAGGCGGAGAGCAGCAACCACGTCGGGATCAACTGTAGCACCCGGGGATGGATCCCAGACCTCGGGGTCGACACGGTCATCTGGGTCATGTTGGATGATGAAATTGTGTCAGCCAGAATGCGCGCCTGAATCTTCATGTTGTAGCCAGGCGGCATGATCAAAATGCGCCAGCGCTTTTTTATTACACCAAAAATTCGCTCAATAATGTTGCGGGCCTGTGCGTGTTGCAGGTTGTACAGTTCCTCGCGGTTTTGGGGCCTTTGAAATGGTCATTCATCGCGAATCCCCACATCCAACTAAAAGCTTACCGGCTCTTTCCCATTGCCCATTCACGTAGATGGTAACAGACATTTCGAAAAGGGACGAGGACTTTAGCTGTGAGGGGAAAGCCCGCATCTCCGAGATAGAAGAAGCCGTTTGGGATCAGAAAATCCTTAATGCGTGCATCAGCATACAAAAAGGCGTCTGTAACAGACCCTTCCCAACCGGAGAGAATGTAGATGAAGCCAAAGCCAAAGCTACACACTGCAAGGACATTCTGGGAAAGAAAACCCTTACGATTGCGAGCATTCGAGCGATCGTCCTCACTTGCTGTACATGCAATATGCGAGCCGTCCATTGCACCTAAGCAATTCTTGAAAAAGGGCCAGAATTTTGGATTATTCTGGATGTAGGAGGCCGGTGGGTCCTGTGAAGTTGGTAGGGTGACATTGATGTTGTAGAAAGTACCGCTGGAGAGGATGAAGACGATTTTACGGAAATACCTGCTATTAAATCAGTGCACACCCATTTTGCTGCAGAAAATCTACCGACTTTGTAATGGTTTCATTTGAGCGTTGGAAGTGTTCGCCAACATGACGACAGCCTAATCCAGTTCGGCAGATGTACAGAAAAATTGCCAGCTGTTCCTCGAGAGAGACATGCTTTGAGTCCGAGTACCCTAAGCCCCGCAACTCGAGCAACAGCATGACAAAGACGTGCAGGTGCACACCAAGCTCATTGTAAATTCGTTCAGGATGCCCGCGCATAAGCTCTTCGACCCATTGCTGCCTAGTCTGTACTAAGTGACAGGCTCCTTATCGAACCTGAGTTTGACATAAGGTCAACGTGACTTTCACATGACCACCCGTGCATATTTTCTGGGAGAAAAAATTGGGGGAAAGCTGGAGGACATCAGGATGGGTTCACTAAGCATCCTAGGAAAATCTAAGTGTTGAATAACCTGTAGTCGAAGCTGGAGACATTTTTTATGCGGGATCAAATCACGGGAGGTCACGGATTGATCACGCGTTTTTCAGGTCCGCCTTCCGCCCTGTCACTTCGATCAGACTCTATATAAAATCTAATCGACTACTCGTATCATTAGATTTTTTTTGAGTCTGACTACGGGAGACTAATTGCTGCCCAGTGAGCTTTGAAGTGTGGTATGGTTGCACCCAATACCAGTTACTGCCATAAAGCCAGCAGAGAACAGCCACGAGGCGTACAACACTAGTGGAAGAGTTCTGCCACACCTGCAATTGGTGTATGGCAACGTCCCGAGCGCTTGGAGCCATGGACGATGGTAGGAAGAGATGGAAAGGATTATCTACGATCATCTTTAACCCCTATGATCACTATCATGACATCGGCTATAGTCGGACCGAGCCGCCCGCTTCTGAAACTGATTCTGATTCTGAATCTCATAATTGACCGAACGCACTCTTATCTCAAACCTATCTCTTTCTGTATTGCCAGTCGCCTACGTCGCAGTAACCCTGCTAGTTAAGGCTCTGTGCTGACAGGCGGGATCCATACTGTCACCTAAATCAAGTTGGTGTGTCAGTGGTAACACATTGTAGGCCAAAATAAGTGACAGGGAGGTTTATTGGAACCCAATGGACCCACTTGAATGCATATCTCTACTTTCAAGGTGTACTGTTGAGAAACCGACATTTAAGTTTAATCTTCTTTCCTCGTCAAATGGGTGGTTTTCTATCTGTACTCACATTAGGAGGGGGAAGCTTTCAAGGAGCACAGTATGGATGGTATGAATGCCTTACCTGCCAGGATGGATAGGCAAAGGCGTTAGAACCATAGTCTTCAAGGGTCTTTCGGTATCTCAAATTTAAAAGTTCGATCGGAGGGTTTCTGTTCCAATTGTGTTGGTGAATTTGACCACAAAGGGCAAGTCTTCCGCTGGGTGCTGCATACCAAGAAGGAAGCCCCAGGTTCTAGCAGAAGAACAAGCCCCCAAAATTCCGGATCCAATGCGTATTGGTCGAGAAATAAGGGAGACAGTCGCACGGGGTTATCAAATTGATATTCTCACCCTCCGAATCACAATCAATCCGGGCACAGCTTTGGATCATCACGTTGGGTTGAAATTTGGTCTCAAGATGAGCAATGGGTCATATTACATTGTGAAAATGTGAAGGGGACAAATTATACACCCCAGAGTCCTATATTTGACTAATGGCCAGGATCCTGGTCACTGATAGTAGACTTTTCACCCTTTAAAAGATTTCGCTATTTACTTACGGTGTGAACACAGAAAACTCGAAATTTGTGCCTAGAAGTAACACCTGGGGTTTTGCCTGGAGTCTCTATTACTTATGCAACGGAAAGATTGTTCACCGATCCACCTTCCTGGCTCGGCATCGACAAGAGCCGTCATCAACATGTGGTCCGTGCACGCACCGCCTTTTTGACAGATTGTTTGATGACTTTGATCGCCCGTTTTCCCTCTTGACCACCACCACCCAACACCGTTCCCCTCTCGAGTCCTCCCCGCGTTTATCAACTTTGTTGTTTCCCTCTGACAATCGAACTCTGGCCCACTTGGCGCGCCAGGAAACTCGTTTCTTCGCTCAGGTCGTTATCGCCGAATCGCATACAACTCCACCTGCCACTTGTCTGACACAAGACCCTGGAGAATCTCAAGTTCTTCCCTTCAAGACTTCTCCGTGTCTTCGCAGCACCTCAAGCGAACTATGAGATGCTCTCAAGTGTCGGTGTTACACGGTGTCCGACTTAAGCTCAAGCACCCCCAAGCACCTTTCCCTGCCCTCCAGCTCATTTAATCGAGCGCCTTCGCGGCGCCGGCTCCCGCAGCCTCGGACCACAAGTCTCCATCCATGCAAGCCTCAACACCTCAAGTCTCCTCAAGTGTTTTCCAAGATTACATACGGCCCCGCCGCTGTTCAAGTCTAGCCCTCATGGAACATCAATGTACAAGAACCTTGAAATTTCAAGTTCATGGCCGTCGGACGCCCTCAAAGGTTTTTCAGTATACTCCCTGGCGTCCGACCTCGAGGCTCCAATGTTTACCTCTCGGTGTCTGTGATCAGGCGTTGATGCTTCGCCGCCCGCTGCTTTTCCTTACTTCCAATGTCAATGCAGAAGCACCTCAAGTGCCTCGGGTCTGGTAGTCCATCTATGACGTATGTACCCCTCATTAGTATATTTGTTCCTTCATTTTGCGTCTTGAGCTTCATAGTTTGGTTGTGTTTCCGAGTACATATATAAGGAGCAAGAAGGATGCCTAGTAAGTGCAGCGGTGCGACTCCTTTGCAAACCTCAAAAACCATTGCAGACACCACAAACCTTGTGAGCGTTGCAGGAAAAATGGTGCCTTATAACCGCCTGTTGAACATCACAAGGCTTTTCGACATTTACCGTGGGTTTTGATGATTGTGCTGATCTGCAATGGGATATATCCCCTTACAATACATACATTGCCAGAAACGTCAGCACCGTAAGACTGATGGACCTCCAGAGATCTCCATAGACACTCGTAGAACCGGGGTTGTCCCATAGACGCCGACAGGCCATCAAGACCTCCATAAAAGGCGGTGTTCTATCATAGAATTTTGATTTTTCCTGCTGAGGGTCAATTCAGAGTGTAAATAGGGTGTTTCATAATTAGAAATCCAACCCCAACTTGTGCCCTGAGTTCTACCTCAACTCTGCCTCAACTTGCCCCAAGTTGAGGCACAAGTTGGAGGTCTGTTCGTGAAACACCCGAGCCAGGAACTCTGGCTCAACTCCGGAGTTGAGGCAGAGATGTGTATCCGGAGCGGCGTGATCGAGGCCCAAATGACAAAAATTAGCCGAAGTTGGGGCACAGAGTTGGGGCAGAAGTTGGACGTCAAGTCGTGCTGCAACGCACGATTTCAGTCCCAACTCCAATTTCATACACCAACTTCTGCCTCAACTTCTGGGCCAGAAGTTGAGGCAGCCGGACGGGTGCAAGCCTACTTCTGGCAAGTTGCGGCACAAATTGCGGCACAAGTTGGGGTCGGATTTTTTATTATGAAACACCCTAATGGTGCATGTAGGCACTGAATATGAGCTCGTAGGCTCCTTCTGCAAATTGAGGTGTAGCTTGTAGGCTATGCGGGTGTGGGGGTAACCCTTAAGCTGCCAACCCTGGCTACAAATCCACTGGTCCCAGCCGCCGCGATGGCGAGCGTGGGAACGTGGGAGATGGTGGTGGTAACAGATCAAGAAGGCAATCGATCGTGCATTTCTCGGGTCTGCATCACCGTTCAACGAAACCTCCAATTAACCGTTCTTTAACGAGATGCCTCGCATTCATTTACATTTATTTGGTTCAATCTCCATGTAGACCATCTCGTTGCATCTCCCTCTCCTCTCGTACTGAATTCTGGCCGTCACTTTCCTCACGAACATTCCAAAATCAATCGAGACACCTGTGCACTATTCAAACGGAAATTAAATTCCTCACACACAGCCCGGAGTTTCACCACTACGCCAGACTGCGCCGCTCAGGAATCAACATTCCCATCTCACTTCGGGTCAAAACTGTGGAACCGAGCTATTGAATTCAATTGAATCTTGCATAGGAACTCTCGAGGTAATATATTTATGGCCTCGCGGAGCTCACAGCCTAGGAAACTGCGAGATTTTTACCGCACTGCTCGCAGCCACACGATATAAGTCCGCCATAGAACCACCTATCCTTCGGTCTTTCCCCCCTCTCTCTACGCTTCCTCCTTCAACGACTGTGTCGCGGTCCTGGATCAAGATCCTCAATTCATCGCGCAAATTGCACCTAGAATTCTCGTCCCTGTCAACCTCATTATTCGTCGTAAATTAGAGTGTCTGTAGTCGGCCACTATGCCCCGGAATAGCCTCGAAGTCTCGTGTCGCCCCAGCGTTCAAGCTTTCTTGACCATCGTACTGTCCCATCCGCTCTTCGCAATCTCATGATTCGGTTCATACAAGTTTGGGCCTCAATTTTTCCAATTGCTGGTCTCGAATACACCACCTATTTCCCATCTGGATTCATGCAATTCCTGCTCCACACGGTTGCCTATCCCAACCGACTGCGTACAGATCAAGAACACCCACAAATTGCAATCCTCAACTATCACCCTCAGATCCTCCTTCTCGGGCTAGGAGACACGCGAGACTTACTCTATATACCTTCCCTCAGTCAAAAAACTCTGAGGTGAGCTCAGGGCAGGCTGGTGCATTTTGGTTCTGTTTTCCGATACTCTTCTGCCTTGAATATTCACGACTCACAATATAAACATTTCTTGAAGTTTCCTCTGCTGCGCGAGAATTGAGAAGTATTTTACGTGAATAGCGCACCAAATTCCACACTAAAACTCGTCCTCCGTCTGCCGGAGCGAAGCGGAGGACTTATCTTGTGTTCTCAAAGTAAGCACCGCCCGGCACCGGGAGTTTCATACCGCATTCGACTCAATCTCTCCATTCCCCGGCCTGCTCAGCGTGAAGCTGACTGAATCTCGATTCCAGGCCGTCAAGATCCAACTTCAGGGAAATCGTAAAGACCCGTGAGTAGTGTCAATATTGTATAGTGCCGGATTCCCACCATTTCTCTTGGTAGTATACAAGACCCTAGGATCTCCGGAACATTGATCCGTCTTTCGCCGTACTGTCTGAGGCTGGGAGCCTGGAGCCGATCACGGAACATGAGTTCAGAATTAAATCAGCATCGTTCCGTCGGAAAGATATATGTACGGGTAAGGGTGCTGACCAGTTTTCATCATGCTGGGTCGTCGGATAGCGCTTGTTGGTTGATGCTCATTCATTTGTTACTCCATGGGAGAGCCACAGAACTCATATCCGTCGGCACCGCTGGGCTCGGATGTGGCGCGAAACTTCTATTCTCACTTACAGCTGTTCCGGAAAAGCTTGTCAGTGCGCGAAAAATTCGTCGCCCTCGCAACTTTTGATCCAAGGCTAAGGATTACCTCTTTGAGCTTGCCGAGCTTTGCCGAGGAGGGCCAAGCCGAAGTGAGTTGTGCACTCCGGTAATTGGAGTCAAGTTGGGTTGGAATTGTTTTGCCCGAACACATTGTTGTACGGTTTCTGGATAGTCAGGGACCTTTCCCTGTCGTGACCACCACGCTGGGCGGTATCGGCCATTGTGCCGTTGCCGAAATGGTACTGATCCGGGGCCAAAAACGGTAATCCTTAGCTTTCCATCAAAGTTGCTAGCGCTGAGAAATTTCTCACCGACTGACAAGCTTTTCCGGAACAGCTGTAAACTTTGCGGCCATTTTTGCCCTTCCTTCCGCCTATTTTGATACTTTGCGGCGGAAAATCGCCGTCAGTGGCGAGTATAAAGAACGAACTCTCGTCCTCAACACGCAGAAACACTCTACCCCTCTCCCATGCGTGTTAACTTCCTCCCTGTCCTCGTACCTCTGGTCAGCCTTGCTTCGCTGGCCAGCGCACAACTCCAGTTGTTTTGTCCCGACGCCCTTCGTTATGGAACCCTTAAAATCTCCCCAACGACGGTCGACCCCGGCGCTGTGAGTTGCTCGTTTGTTTCGAGTTCCCACCGGCCGCCGACTAGACCACTCGTCTCAGGAATTCACGATCGTGGCGAACATGACCTGTGCAAAGTATCTCGGCTACACCCCGACGTACCTCGATTATTATATCGAAAACACCGCCAACAACAACGGTCACGAGTACCCCACTCTGATTGCGCGGAGAACGTACAACCAGTCCGCGGACCCGCCGTTGGACGCGTTCACCGCTGTGGTACGCAGTTTCTTTTGGATTATACCGCGCACATGGGCTGAGAGGGTTTGGAATTTGAAGCTTCCGTCGGGATACTGGTTCGCTGGTGCGGAGTACCAGCTTTACATGTACAACAACTATGCGCGGATTGCACCTGCCGGTGACACTGTGATTCTCGTTGGTGCAGTGGCGGACTCCATTAATATCACTGGGTATTAAATCAATTACCTGGTGCAACCGCACTTCCGGATGAGATTCCCTTCAGGACATTGGAGTTATTCATAGTTGAATTCGTACCTTCCCCTTCGCACAATTATTACTTGACTTGCAGTATCCCTAAAGTTGTAATGGAGTAAGGAATGGGGAGTCAGATTTGCCGTTTGAGCAGGGAAGAAAATGGGACAGAAACCCTAACCTAAGTCGTCCCCGTTTTAAAACGGAATGCCCCATCTTTTTCTAGGCAAACCAAAAGGAAGTAATACAGTCCGGAGTGGGCAGTAAGTCAGGAATTGTTAACGGTAAGCAGTGAGCAAGTATAGGACATACCTCGAAGTAAAACTGCAAAGGCACGTCATTTTGACGATAAATTCAGCGGAACACGAGGTAAGCCAGTCAGAGGGTATCGAAGGGCTTGGGCATAATCGAGTGCATAGATCCCGAGAAGATCAGGTTGAGCTTGCGAGTCAATCCGGGAGCTATCAAACGTCGGGCCGGGTGCGAAAGGGGCCAGACTTGAGGATTCAAGTAAGCGCCAGGTTGCGGTGGACTTGAAGAGGGATTAAAGAAGATCTGTGAAGGAAAAGTAAGCAGAGATCAGTCAATAATGGTAACGGGGGCTAGATAATAGGACACGCACCAAAATTCAACTCGATGATCGCTGGAGTAAGATGAAGCAGCGAAGATCCAGAACGTCAACGGGGTTGAAGTACAAGAGCACATTGAGGCCCAAGAACTTCAAACTTGGTGCCAAAAGAAGGTGAGCACTGGCATCAATGTTGCACCTTGTGTATTTCGATCCTTGAAGCCGCGTTGTGCGAATAGCTCCCAGTCCAAAAGACAGAAAGAATGAGGTGAGGAAAATGTTCAGCGGCGGCGAAACGTACCTCGAACCTGTGAGATTGCAGAGTGCGAGCGGCCAGGTTGCGCCCTGTGAAGGATGAAACGAATAGCGTCAAAAGTTATGTCTATCCTGCGCTGGGAGAAGGGCTGTGCGGTACCAAGGTGTCAAGGAATCGGATTTGCGCCAGGTATTTGAATTTCGAAGCGGATTTCGAGATCGGGACATCAACCAAATAGGCTTGGCTAAGCACCGAGGTCGGTAACGCAGGAGTAAGTTGGGCGACATATGTGGGACTTCCCGGCCAAGGTTAGAAAATGTCCACGTTGCGAAGACAGCTGCATTAATTCATGACGCGATGCACGATGGACCCGGAGGAACGTGAGTCAGGAGGCGACCTGAGACGAGTATTTCTACCGCCGATGGTCCAGAATCTTCGTTGAGGCAGCTCTGGTCAGACGTCCGTGGTACGCGAGAACCCTCAACGAAATAACGATCAGTATCAGCAGCGCACGAGAAAAGAGGGACTTGAATTTCAACAATTACGGTGACATTGCTCGCGGATAAACATTCGAAAAGAGAGACGGCTGACCGATCCATCAGTCCTTTGCCTTGAATCCTGCGCTGATTTTTTGTTCTTTCTCAGACTTTCTTCATTCAAAATAGACTGTAAATGTGTGGTGATGAGAAATCTCACCGTGCCCACCTCTGCGCGAACAACGCCATAATGCGCGGGCGTCGTGGCGTCGTGCCCTGCGGGTGCACCCGCGACCGTTGGTGGCGTCGTCTCAACCTCGGGTAGCCGCACTGTTTGCACCTTTCTAAAAAGGAAGTCTGCCTGGGATCGGTGGAAGGGAAACGAAGAAATGCGTACGAAGGGGTGGAAAAAACGAGCGGTCCGAGTTCCTTTGCTCCCAAGACAGCGGTTCTCGTCGCGCTCTATAAATACCATGTCGCTCCTAGCAAAGGAGTAGTATGCGCGAGATGTGTGTATGTAGTGGGAAACCCGCCCGAGAACGCGCGGCGTGCATACGTAGACAAGCAGGCGGGGACGTGTCGAATGACGCGCCAGGGACCGTGCCCGACTGCGGCAGCAGCGCGCGGAGGGAGAAGGGCAGATAAATTGCGGGGACGATATTCAAATCCTCGCGGAATTCGATATCGTCCAAGGGGTGGGGCAGTGGGACGCGACACAGACATATACGCACCGGATATTTCATACCCTGCCAAACTATTCTCAAGTAAATCTATACTTTCCAAGGAAGGCGCGCGGGGGTGCAGAGTCGTGTGTTTGTGCGAGCACGGTGGCGAGGCGTAGGCTGCCGGCGCGGCGGGAGCGGAGCCGGCGTGACCGGAAAGCGAGCTGGCTGAGACCGGGGTGCGGTCGACTGATGTTGGGTTGGGGCGCTGAGGTAGCGCCGAGGTGGGTGCCGTTGACGCTGAGGTGGGGCGTACTCGTTGTGGTGGTCGTTTGGAAAGAAAAGACGTGGCGTGATGTCGGCTTTGATGGGTCGGCTTTAATCGGCGGTTCGATGCCGAGTGCCGACTGAGGTGCCGACTGAGGGTCCGTCTGAGGTTACTGGGGAGGAGCGGCGCTGATGCTGTTTCGTGCTACGAGGACGGTTTTGGAGAACAATTGTTTTTTTTTGTGCAGGCGGGCGGGGCGGGAGTTCGATGTATTCAACCCCTTGCTGTCATGTGCACTAACTTTCTCGAGCTTTGTGCGCACTGCGGCAGGTCTTCACACGTTCTATGACAGTTCATTGGTTTTGGGTTTCCTTTCAGAAGGGATCCACAAAATTCATTCCAAATCACTGGCCGGCCCAAATTGAAAATAGACTTGTCTACGTAGCGCTACCGGGACTCCCGGTAGCTCTGGGTAGCACTACGTAGCCAAGTGTTTTTTCCTGATACGTTCCGCGACCTCACATCGCCCCTGACCACCCTTGTGACGTCACCATATACTTCAGCTTGTCTGCCGTTTATCTTGTGTTGAAGTTGGGTTGTTGACAGTGCCATTTCATCGCAACCTCGGTAAGATTGCGATTTTTACCAGTGACGTCGGAAAACGTTTTGGACATGTACCGCCGCTCTGCCTCCGCTGAAATGCCGATATTTCCAAAGTATTTCATTTCTTTAAGAGGTAGGAATGCTCCCTTGTTTTTCAGTCACCGACGCATGTACACCGACGTCCTGTTCGGCGGTCCGCTGTCGTGAGTTATCGTCCCAGCAGTGAGTGTTCAGTCTCAAAATGTGGTCGTCCACGCTTGACAGTTGGCTCTGGTGCTATGTCCTGGCAAATATATGAAACGATTTCGTTTCAAATATTCAGGCTGGGACCTGTGAAAGGGAATAAGGGGACCAGCTTGCAAATAGCTCTGTAGTGTAGGGGTTAACCTTCAGATCGTTGTTAGATTACGTTTTGCTGGTTCGAACCTTGACTCGGTCGCTCTCTTTTAACTCCCTTACGCAAACTACGTTCCACTTTTTGTTCTTCCTGTTTTTCTCCCTATCCCAGCTGCTCAGAAGAACGGAGAGCCCTGTCTTCATGAAAGCTGGTTGACTCGGATGAGTTTTGTTGATGTTGTCGATTGTATTCTTGCAGCTTAGATAAATTGGACGATCCCTTCGGCGCTACTCATACACTCGGAGGTCCTTACAGTAAGTAGCTGGATTGACAGACCAGGAAAAGTGCCATTATCCATATGTCGAGTACAGAAGAACAGAAAAGTATGGAACTGAGGGGCAGTATGGTAGAGTGGTTAATCCTGCTGTCCTGATTTCTGATTAGTTTTGGAAGTCCCGGGTCCCGCGAGGGTTCGAATCCCGGTAAAAACACTCCAATGGCTTTATGGATACGCCAGTGACAAGCCGAGCCTCCGTGCCGGCTGCCGGTCGGAAACTTCCGTCGGCCTCGAACCTTTAGTGGGTATTGCTCAGCGCCGAGTCTCACAGTACCATAAGGAGCAGCTACCTACAAAAGGGGCTTATGTTCAAACTGGTCTGCGTAAAAGCATTTTCACCCTGGCGGAGTAGTCACGCAACAATATTTCGGGTCACAGATTCCCAGAAAGGCTACTTTGTGTGATTGTCCGGCCGAACTAATGTTGGCCCAAAAGGGGGCGTAAGCCTAGACCCAAGGGGGGTACCATAACTGCGGGTTATGGGCTCGTTGGACAATCACACCTTAACATGAAGGGCAAATTAAGACTTAAGGTAAGGGCAGCCATTTTTTTCCCAGGCTGAAAGACCCGACTTCCTGGAGCCTCGACACAACTTCAGAGAGAAGGAACACGAGAGGAATTGACCCTTCAAGACGGAAGGTCAAATGAAACAGAATCAGCCAAAATCAAAGGTTGAAAGGTGTGGCGGTTCGGTGAGTAACGCGCTACCCATATTTTATTTGCTGAATCTTCTTGTAGCGTCTAATAAATGCCAGAATTGACAGATCAACCATGGGTTGGAACCCTTGACACAGTGAAAATTAGTATTTCTTCCTACCAGTAAGACCTTAATTAAGGCTCAAAAACGATTCCGAGCGAAGGTAAGACTTCATGTCAAGGGCAAATTAAGTCTTAATGGCAAAGGCGCCGTGGGACTGCATCGACGCACAACTACCTCGAGCCTAAGCTAAACCCCTAGCCAGCATAGTGGCAAGAGGTGCGCGGCGAGCGCGGACGCTGGATTGAATCAGCTGCTAGAACATTGTGCTGCACCCGTAGGGCAGGCACTGGTTCCACGAACACAGTCCTTCGACTGCGAAAGACCCCAGCGGGGTCATACCGACACGACAATCGTCTTCGTACAAGACACGACGAGCTCGTACCTGCCGAAATCGTGCCAGAGCGCAAATCAAAACGACGGAGGAGCGGGGCGTGCTATCCACGAAGCAGTACGAGGGAGGGATAAGGCGGAGAGGAGCAGACGAGCGAGTGCGAGGGTCGGGAGCAATATGGGGGCGATGCCATAAGCCCGTCGTCTGCGAGCGCGGAGGGTAAAGGCGCGCGGCGTGGATGGTTTCTGAGATGGAGCGGCGGTGGATATTGAGGGTTGAATTGCGCTACATTCTAGCGCCGGAAGTTTAGTTAGTTTGGGAAAATTCGACAATGTCAAGGAACCTACAATTGACGAGGTGCATTCGCAGCGGCGTCGGGGCTGGGTCGTGCGCGAGGGACTGGGAAGGTGGTAAGTCAGTAAGGTGTCAGGACGTCAATGAAGGGTAACAGCGAATGGACGAGTATAAAAAGTGTCACGTCAAATAGTTGCCGAACGAACGCCAACGAAGGGAGGAGGCAAGGCCCGAAAGAAGAGAAAAACGCACCTCAAATCGTAACAATCTGCCCCCAATACATATTGCTGTCTCCCATGTTGTAGCTGGCACCACCTCGGCCCACCCTCAAATTCAGCGCGGCGGTGCGGACGGCAGCGCAAACGAGGCGGCGTGTACTCGTTCACCGGCGCCGAGGCGGACGAGGACGACGCCGCCAGGCGAACGGTACACGAAGGACAAGCCAAAGCAAGGCGCGAATTCGTCCGGCGCGAAATGTGCGGGGAGGACGCGCGTGTTGCTCCTGACGGGCGGGCCAGTGCGGATGGTAGGGGGGGGGGGGGGGGGGGGGGGGGGGGGGGGGAGAAGGGCGGTCCGTGTGGGCGGGTGCACGATCGGGTGGCACGGAAAGGGATGGAGATCGATGGAGGAGCGGAGCTTTCTGTAGTGCGTGTTAGCGATTTAGTGCGAGGAATATCGGGAGGGAGACAAGATACACACCACGAACGGCGTAGGGCTATCCAGGCATCAGCGCGCCGAGTGTCTGCAGGAGAGATACTAGTCAGTGAATCGCTCACACGGACATGGATAGGTTTTGAATAGAAACAGACGAAGACGAAGAATGCAGGATGTGGAGGGAAGTGGGTCGCGAGGAACCGTGCAAAATGGAGAGTTAAGGGGAGTGGGGAGCCAAGATTGACAGTGAGAGACTACGTACGAAAGCCGTTAATCGGTCCCATCCTCACATCATCTCACTCAGCTACATCAGCAAAACAAAATGTGTCTGGCTGGTCTGGCATCAGACCAACCAAGCGCGCCATACCGCCAGAATTGAATCTGGCGGCATAATGACTGGCCTATCGCCAGAACATTTTCTGGCAGCCAGACACATCAGAACGCACTTCTGACGCCAGAATTTGGCTCAGAATCGATGTCATATTCCATTCAGAACTTCTCAGAATGCTCTCACATATGCGCTCAGAATCAAACGAGGGACGGGTGACGGGAAATCATATTAGGGGACAGGAGGAGCGGCAGTATGTATAAAAGGAAGAACGGACTTCGCGGCACTTCACAGGTTTTCAGCTTAGGGCGGATGATTAGAGTTATTGATTAAAATAGATAGAGAGACATACAGCGTCATCGAAATCATCTGAATCCGGGAGGAGACCACAGGAACTCTGCGTTTATCGCATCTGAGCCACAAGTACGTTCCGCAAGTAAGGACGGAGCTAAAGGGAAATTAGCTGTCATGATACATATGTAGTTGGCAAACGCGCACCCGCACACGTCGGTTATTGACCTCAACTCGATGTGTACCGGTCTGAAGAGGCTGCAGTAACTCAAATGGAATATCTCGACACGACTTGACGAAGGTTGTCGTAGGATTTGATGACATGCCGTGGGAGCTTGAGGAAGAGGAAGCCACTTGAGGAGGAGGAGTACCAGGTTCCAGAGCCTTGAAGCTTGAAGGAGAGGTCCAGGTGGTGTGGCTTCGGACTTGAAGAGGGATAGGAACAGTGTCTCAAATGTTGAGGACTTGAGGAGCTTGTGGACTCGCATCATTCTGAGAACTGTTGCGATAGGATTGAAGCTTGATACCAGAGTTCCAACTGTGTCTTGAGGCGAGTGGACGAGAAGCGACTCTATACGATGCAGCAGAGGGAGTAGAAGGAGGGCGACATGAAGGGAGAGAGCAACGAACCAGTTGATCCCATCAAGTCACGCCATGGCAACGCGGCCTCCAATCTCCGCATCATGATCGAGCGGAGTTTGAATGACTTTGCCGCGATTTTTTAAATCGGACTCAAAAAATAAACACAGATTGGTATTCTGCGGGAATAGGCCATAGGACGGCACTCATTATTCAATGTAAGTTGTGTGCCGTCTTCTTAGTGGCTCACCATGGTAGGAAAGCACGGAGATGCTCAAGAGGCGCTCAGTGCGGAGACTCGGAAATCAAAGTCTAAGAGAACACGGGGCCCCACAGAGCTCATTCGGAATCAACACATCGACACTCAAAGAGTGTGATTGACTCTGAAACCAACGAATGCGATAAAATGGCTGATGTGCGGACAACTGGCTCGGATATAATTTATGGCTGAACTGCAAAAAATGGCACGTTCAAATTTCTGACGCGGTCTGGTTGGTATGGCTGCCATACCGGTCAGAGCCGTCAGACGGAGCCAGACGGTGCCATGCGTGCCAGAGAGATTTTGTTTTGCTGATGTAATGCGCTCGGAAAAGATCCCTCCCTAGGTTTTACGACGAGATGTCCATCGACTGAGCGCTACGAGCGCCTGGCGCGGTTGAACGAGGGTAACCAGAATTCGGGTCGGATTTAGCGGGACACAGGCGCGCTGGGCATTCAGGAAAGAGTCGAAGGCGGCGAGATGGTCGTCAGAGGCAAGAAGCCGTATGTGGCAGTGTCGACGGATCAAATCCGCTTTCTTCTTACCACCATGCTCTCGTGCAACCGTGCAACGCGCGTCAAAGGCTTGAACACCGTGGCTCTTTGTACTACTCGCCCCCAGTCTATATATCTGTCTACCGCCTTTGACGAGCACCTCGGACTCAACCAGAAATAATCCAGTTCGCAAATTCGGGTTCGGCCACTACCTGAGTTGTTATCTGCACACAGGCCTCCTAGGCTCGGCAAATAAGACCCTGTGGCGTTCAGTACTTATCTTGCCGTTCCGTTGGAGTGTATAATAACTGACGCGGAATATTTACCGCGGTTCGAGTCCCGGTCAGGTCTTGGGTCGTTGGGCTGGGCAATTTTTTTTGGTTCTGGTAAAGCCCGGCGGTTCGAAGAAAATCAGGCTTCATGCGGGTCTCTCTACTGCTGTCAGGCTCCAACGACGAAATAAACACATCCCTCGGCAGCGGTAATTCGTAGTTTATTCACTTTGTCTTTTTGCGCCCACCGCTGATTTATTCCGTCAGACCTCCTCCTCGCTCATTCTCAAGGAATAGAATCGTACGACCCCGTAGCATGTGGGATACGTCCGCTCCAACTAAAATAGCCAGATGTACTTCACGCGGAATCACCCGGTTCGATTCCGGGCGGGGTCTTGAGTCTTGTATCTTCAATTTCCAACGCTTTTTGACTTGACAGTATCAACACGAAGGGTGAGTGCTCTTTACCCGGTGCGCCTTTTCTCTCGTGGTCCAACCACGGAAACCAAAAAAAACATCCCTCGGCGACGGCTCGGTATTTGTTTCATTTGTGTGCGGATTCGCGGATGCAACCACCCTGAGTGGGTGACACCTTGTTCATCTCCGACTTTCTACATGCTAATTCATCCTTGGAAAGTAGGACCCCGTAGCATGTGGTATGCGTCCGCTCAACCTTGGAGAAAGCACAGCGAACTTTACGGAAGAAACCGGTTCGAATCCGGGCGGGGTCTTAAGCAGGATCTCATGCCTTTTACTTGCCAGGCTATGAATTGTCTTTGAAAGTTGGGGTCAATACGCCCGAAAGGTCCTCTTTCCGCGGCTCGCTTTACTTCTGTCGGGCTCAACCAATTTCTCGCCGGCGGCAGCTCAGATCTGTATTTATTCGATTTGGGGGCGGGGAGTGGCGTATGCAACCCGGCCTGAGTAAATGCTTTTCCGTCCGAATTTATGCATGCTAGTCATCCTCACACAGTAGGATCCAACGACCCCGTGGCATCTGGTGTTATGCATCCGCTCGACCTTCGGAATAGAGAGCGAGATTCACACGGAATACATATCCCCGTTCGATTCAGGGCTCGGTCCTAGGCGCATATAACCTCTTTTTTTTCTTTCTACTTAGCAGTCTCTAATCATCTTTCAAGTTGGGGTCGACACACACAAGAAAAACGCTCTTCCCGTGGTACACCTTGCTGCTGAACGTCTACTCTCTCTTTGTCAGGTTTGTACGACGAAATTGGATTCCTTCCCTAGACATCGTTGATTGAGTGCTTTCTCCATCCAACTTGAATGGATGATAATCCAACGTCACAGCGTAGCATCCTACGACCCCGTAGCATCTCGAACTGCCGGTCCAATGGCAAAAATCCCGCAGCCTTTCAGAACGTCTTTTCACCTATGGGGAGATTTTCCCTTATCGGGTGTGGCTGCTCAAGAAAAATGGCCCAGTTGACAAAAAATGTTTCTCAGTACACCGATGGTCGGATTGGGTCCGGGTACTGGACAACAATTTAAATGGAGTGGGCGGAAAGTCCGCATCCCTGTTCTATGTCTGTGCCGGACAGATTGAGCGCCGTTAACCTACGTTAGGCTCCACAATACGCGCGTTTTCGACAGCGCGAATGGAACTTGACTTGAAGACCCTTGTCAGTCCGTACTTCAAAACTGTTCGCCGTCGTCCCTCCACTTCTCCCTTCCCCAGCAGGCCACGCATTTGTTTGTGACTCTCCCTTCGTTGTAGCTGCCCACCCTCGACCGATGTGGTCCTGTACATTACAATCACGGGTCTGTAGCGACCAATCTGCATTCTCCCTTACAAATCTTGCGTTAAAATGACGAGTTTCCAGGCTCGACTTGGCCTTGGAATGTCACAGAAAATTTCCGTTTGTCAAGGACGGCCCTGGATACCTGGTCTAGCACCGTGCATCCAGGCCCTCGTATGACGAGGTATATAGGCACGGTTTACCTAAGGCAAAAGGTATATAAACTCGCCGAGAGGTCTACCTTCTTCAGTCTCCAGCGTCATCCCACTTCCCTTCACAACTTGACTTTTCCAAAGCTCATTTTCTTCACCACAATGATAATTTCAAGCCTTTCTAACATCTGCTTGCTGGTAAGATTTTACTCCTAAAGTCTTGCACTCCTTCGCTTACTCGTTTTTTGTGAAGGCCGCTCTAAGCACCAGCGCCGCCGCTCTAGGACCTGCCCCCGTTAATCTGCGCACGGCGGCCTGCGAAAACTACGTGATTCTGGCTAAGAGTGGAGTCTCCGTTGTTCCACCCTGTGTGATTAGTATGTTTTTCAATTATCCTACTCCATCGCACGTCTGAAACGTGCCTCTAGCGGGTCCCGTCGGTGTCAGCCCGATCGCAGCCACTGGGCTGACTGGATTCTCCCTCACTCTCGACCCGTCCGGCCAATTCTCCACCTCTGCTCAAGTGACCGGACACATATTTGCCGCATCCTACCGCGCCCCCATCCCCGCTCAGCTCTCCCTTGCTGTCGCTGACATGGGCACCGCATTCACCGACGCCACCGGCCGCGCTAACCCAGATTTCACCAATCTGGCCAGTGGTCAGTTTCCAACTTCACTTGAGTTCTGCTCTATGTTCTGATAGTTGGTTCTTCAGGCGCCATCTGCGGCCTCATTCTAGCGCCTGGCTTGTACAAGTGGACCACCGGGGTCAGCATAGGGTGCGACATCACATTTTCCGGTAGCTCCACCGATAGCGAGTCTTCAAACCTCATTTGTTCTGTGCCCTATGTGGCTGACTCACTGCCTATCTTTCAGCATGGATCTTACAGGTTGCCGGGACACTGTCCATCGCGGCTGGGGAAGAAATGCTTCTCGCCGGTGGCGCGCTTGCGAGCAACATCTTCTGGGTTGTGACCGGCGCGGTCCTTGTCGGTGCAGGCGCGCACACCGAGGGTGTCATCCTCGGGAAAACATCATGCACCTACCTGACCGGAGCCACAGCAGAGGGCTGCCTCCTCTGCCAGACTTCTGTCGCGCTCCAGAAGGTATGTCAGAGACCTTTTGGACTCGTACGGTGTCGCTAATTTGTTCCGCAGGCTACCATTCACAATTAAATTATGGGCCGTTTTTTCTCGGGCCATATACATTGAATACTTGTTTCTCTGTACTACTCCCTTTATTTAATGCTGAATGAATAAATGACCTATGTCAAAAATATGAAAGCAACGGCTAATTACGCAACATATAACTAAACGCAGGGCTGGGATGTTTCGCCGCGTCCAAAAATTCGCGCCGCGGCTCAACATAGGATCGCCGCGTCCCCCTAATGATCGCCGCGTCCCTCTCATATGACCGCCGCATACTACCTCGTGCCCGCCGCGTCCTAAATTGTCAGCGCCGCGTTCAACCGGCCACTTCCACCAGCAACAGATGAGTTCTGTTTGCCCTGCAATCAACTCGGTGTCCTCGTGCCACTGTTCCACTGCTGTCTCCGCTGTTGTGCCGCACTCACTCCACTTTTCAGATTTCTATCCATGCCTTCTTCATCGAGGTTCTCCGTGTTGATCTATCGTAGTACTCCTCACGTAGCGTCTCAGCCGGAGTTGGCCCAATCTTATGCCATTCCTTTTGCGCCACCACCGCAAGTCCTACCCCAACTCCACCAGCACCAGCGCTTCGATGTTTGATTCAACCACCTGAGGTGATATTTCCAAGAAGCTTCGTTCGAAGACTGAGAGTATAAATCCATCGCTCCCCCATCGGCCCCACGCAGCCTAATTTCAACCATAAATCATTGAGTCTCACTGAGTTCGTTTTTGGTCAATTTACTCGGCTATTTTACTCAACTCAATTCAATTCAATTCATATTCCATTAGAGTGCGCGCGGGCCCCTTGGGGCCCATGTAGCACTATCCATATTACAGTGAGATTCAGGAGGCTGGTTTTGGCTAAGGCTTGAGAAATTTCTGACGGCGGTTCGAATTCGGGCATCTCGGGGATGACTTGAGCCTGCAATTTCTCACCATATTCTAACCCTAGATCGGTTCTGTTCATTGTCACCATGGATTCAGCTCATTAAAATCGAGTTTATGGTTGATGCTCAGGAAGAATCAGTCCCAATGCTCAAGTGGGCTGGTAAATGAATGAAATTCGAACAAAGGGAATGCTTGTATACAGAAAAATGCTTTTGGCCTCTTTAGATTCTGTGCCATGGCTCACCCTATTTTCTTCTTGCCCTGTCTTTGGTATGAGGACCCCTTCATCGAGGTAGTATAAGTATATATTCAGTAAGAGTCAGGATACAATTAGTTCAAGCATCGTTTCCCGCCTCCTGTGGCACATCGTTGTCGTCCTCTTCCTTATCCTCGTCTTGCTCTTCACCGTCGTTTCATTCTCTTCCTTGTCTTCGTTCGCGTCCGCCATGGGATCAAGGATCTTCTCATCCTCAGAGTCCATCTCATCTCCAGATGCAGACACATTGCCTTAAATTGTTATTGAATAGCCTAACTGGAGTTTACAAGACAATGATCACACACCTTTTTCTTCGCTCCCATGACCATCCTGGTCTTCTAATAGGCCGAGATCAGCACACCATGCAGAAGCAGCAGCAGATTATAGTATGCACCTTCATCAGAATCAATACTGTCTATGTTCACATTATCCTCGTCCTCAAGAGTCCGTAAGACAATGGGTTGTTTGGAAACAAACCCTTGAAGCTGCAGTTTCTTGTTCTTCGTTATCGTGAGTAAATGAGTGTATTTTGAGTGATTATGAGCACCGCTATTCTCGAAGACAGTCACTGCGTTCCGGGCCCCGCTACACTTAGTCAGCGCGGCTGAGTCTGGCTGAGTGCGGATCACTACACAACGTAAGTAACACACCCAATAAAGCAAAATTTCCACATATGTGAAAAGGCTTAGTGAAAGTAGACATATCAGCAGCAAAATCAGGAAATGTAAATTCTATCCGCTTTCACTAAGGTGGAAAGGGACACTGAAATAGCCCAAATCTGGGTGCATTTCAGGGGCTCTGAATTCATCTTGAATCAGCGCTGCGGAAATGCCGCCTGAAAGACCAACTTTCTCTTTCTGTGAAATCAGATCACTTTGTGCAAAATCACCTTGCTTTGTTCAAAATTACCTTGTTTTGTTCAAAATTCCTTTATTTCCTTTGTCCACCACAAAGAAAAAGTTGCTCTTTCAGGAGCCATTTCCCAGTGGGCTGATTCAAGCTAAATTGAAAGCTCCTGAAGTGCACTCTGATTTGTGCTATTTCAGTGTCCCTTTTGGTGCTAGATATTGAAAGAATTATCTGGCTGGAAAATGGCCGCTGATTCTTCTCCTTTCAGAACACCTTTTCACATATGTGGATATTTTGCTTTATTGGGTGTGTAAGTGTAGCCGGCTGCACTGGGCCCACGCTGATCCGCAATCAGACCGCACTGACTAAGTGTAGCCAGGCCCGGAACGCAGTGAGTGCTTCCAAATCTACTAGTCAACAGGCACCAAGTTATTTCGTGCGTCTTCAGGCTCATTTGGTTCAGGCTCATTTGCCGTCAATGGTGTCACCTGGAACCTGAGGGAGTGCAGGTCCATGGCGGTCTCTTCATCCTCGAATGCGATCCCCGCCGCCTCATGGATTCAGGATCAACCGCGAGAGCAGGGTCACGGAAAGGCTGGAGCGGCGGACGTCAGCGGGTACAGCATCTGTGCTATGATAACAGTATCGTCTCACCTGGTCGTAAACCAGGATAGAAACCCTGAGAGCAGAACCTGTGCGACACACATGTGAACGCGATTAGGAATGGCACCTGTGGCACCTACGTCGGAAATCTGAGTATATATATTTATTTTATCAATGTTCGATAAGAATTGCAGGATTCATGCACGCACGTAGAAAGTGAGGAGGTTGGCTAGATTAGCGATCACGATGATCCTTGAGATTCGACGTCAACCAATCTGAGATTTTGCTGGCGTAGAACGCACCCGAAGTACATGCCCCCTGAAGTCATATCTCAGCCAGTAGGTAAAACCAAATTAGAAGCGTGCATGCCGTCCGTGACCATTTTCTCTATGAGTGAACCTGTGTATAACGGTGATACTCGCTGGACTTAAGCCCAGCGGAGGGTTAACGCGAACACGAGAGTGTCGCAAACGAGTCTGCCCAATTCAACAATTGATCAATGACGTCGAAGGAGAGTGGTAGCCGTTGTAGAAGTTGAGAGTTAACAAGATAGAAGATGATAATTATTATGGCTAGGAACAGCCAGCTTATATACTGCTGTACAAGTAATTCTAGAACTATCTACAATGTTCAATGTTGAACCATGGGCTGAGTAAGCATCCCCGAACTTGTGGAGTTGAACCTTCCGGAATATTCCACAATGTTCCCACGGGTTCGGGGTGCATCGCCGAGCTTCGGCTTGCATCTCCAACACTCCCCCTCAAGCCGAAATCAATCCAAGTGCTTGGACAAGTGGCTTGAACTTGAAGGCGGCGAGAGCCTTGGTAAGTATGTCCGCTGTCATCTCGGTTGTTGGACAATAAATAACTTCCAAAGTGCCGTTGTCAATCTTCTCGCGAATAAAGTGGTAGCGGATGTCGATATGTTTGGTGCGTGCGTGAAATTGACCAAGTTCGGCGTGTGCGAGCGAGATAGCAGACTGATTGTCGTTGTAAATGATGAGTGGGAAAGTGATAGCACCGAAAAGTTCGGCCATAAAGTTACGGAACCAGATTGCCTCTTTGGCCGTGTAGGTCAAGGCAATATATTCAGCTTCTGTGGTTGAAAGAGAGACAATCTCCTGCTGTTTAGAAGACCATGATACTGCGGCGCCATTTAGAACAAAGGCATAGCCAGAAATGGCTTTGCGGTTTTTGGGTGACATTCCATCGGCATCGGCAAAAATGTCAAGACCTAGTGTGGAGTCAGAAGCACTGTAGGTGAGTGCATGTTTGCGTGTGCCCTTCAAATATTGGAGAACACGCTTGGCTGCATTCCAATGAGGTAATCCAGGGTTGTCAACGAATCTGGATAAAAGACAGACTGCAAATGCCAAGTCTGGTCGTGTAGCTGTTGCTAGCCAGACAAGTCGGCCAATCAATTCCCGGTAAGGGATATTGCACATCTCTTTGATGGCATCAGGAGTCGTGGGACACTGCTCACGGGTAAGAATGGCGTTGGGATCCAGTGGAACAGAAACTGGTTTGCAATCAGTCATGTTGAATTGTCGAAGGAGGGAGTCAATGTAGGTGGCCTGTGAGAGAGCTAGTTTGCCCTTCGAGCGATCACGAGTCACTTCCATGCCAAGTAGCCAATTAATTGGTCCCAGCATCGTGATCTTGAAGATACGGCCAATCTCCTCCTGAATCTCATCAATCAATCCCGGTGAATTCCCGGTGATAGTGCTGTCATCAATGTGAATAGCAAGAAGCACGAGCTGATTGCCCCTGACTAGGCGGTAGACTGAGTGGTCAGAATGGAGGGGATGGATGCCGAGGGTTGCGAGAGATGAAGTCAACTTCTCGTACCACTTGCGGCTTGATTGCTTGAGTCCATAAATTGTGCGCTGAAGTCTGATGACCTCCTGTGAATTTCCGTTTGAGTAATGTGGTGCCTGCTCCATATAGATCTCCTCATCGGGTGTGAATTCCCCGTTGAGAAATGCTGCAGAGTAATCAAACACTTTGATGTCCCAATCAAAGCGGGTGGCAATGGACAAAATTGTCCTAAGGGAAGATAACTTGGCTGTGGGTGAAAAGGTCTCAAAATAATCAACCCCTTGCACCTGTGTAAATCCACGTGCAACGAGACGAGCCTTGTATTTGTCAATTTCACCGTTGGCCTTGCGCTTGATCCGAAGGGCCCACTTTGATCCGACAACATTTCGGCCGATCGGTCTCGGAACAAGTCCGTCTCCGAATGTGCCTGTTCTTGTCATCGCTTCCATCTCCACATCCATCGCGGCTTTGAACTGTGGCCAGTCTTGCCGCTGCTTCGCTTCTTCGACCGTAGGAGAATCTGACATGTTGCCAATCCCTACAAATGCAAATTCCACTGAATTGCTAAACTGTGAGTCTGCAGTCTCGGCATGTGCGGCATGGGCCGAACGTCGTGTCCGTTTGCCCTCGATAATGTTCCGAGTATCAATAGCGCTCGTAATGTCGCGTGGCGCAATGTCATTCTGTGTGGAACTCGGAGCCGGAGTAGTTGGCGGCGTGGAAAGTGGGGATTCTGGTGGGGTCTGAGCGCGTGCTGGAGGTGCTGGGTTTGAGGAGGATGTAGTAGGTGAGTGCTGGATGTTTTCCTGCTTATCCTCAACCTTAGCTTCCGCTTTCTCCCCCTCATTCAGCACTCTATGGATGTTGCCACTTCTTCGGACCTCGGGAAACTTGACACTGCGTTCGACACGTATCGAGTGATTGTCGGGATAATAAATTCTGTGCCCATCAATGCTGTCCAGGTCGTAACCAAGCCATCTGGCTTCTCGAGCTCGCCCATCAAGTTTCTTCCCACCGTTGTCGTGTACTGTCACTTTGCAACCCCATTCGTGGATGTCACGCAAGTTCGGTTTTGATTTGTGGAAGGCTTCATATGGTGTCCTTCCCCCAAGGGCTCTGGTCGAAGTTCTGTTCTTCAACCATACTGCATGCTTCAGTGCTTCACCCCAAAGATTATCTGGTAAGCCTGCGGCATGCAACATTGCCCGGACTTTCTCCATCAATGTCCGATTGAGTCTCTCGGCAACTCCGTTATGTTCCGGGGTGTCATGGACTGTAAACCGGCGTCGGATCCCTCTGCTAGCTAGGTACTCATCAAATGCATGGCTTTTGTATTCACCACCATTGTCTGAGTGCAGGATTTTTATTTTAATCCCATGTTGTTTCTCCCAGCGTGCATCAAGACTTTTGAGAGCATCCAACGTTTCGTCCTTCCCATGCATCAAGATTACAACCGTGTAGCGTGAGGATTCATCAGTAAATGATGAATAGTACTTCTTGTGCTGATTGGTTTCGACAGGAGCAGGTCCCCAGACATCTGTGTGAATTTCATCACCGATTTTCCCAGTTGCTTCGCGCACTGTGGACTTGGAGATTGGTTTGCGGGTCATTCTGCCATGCAGACATGATACACATTCATCCTTCGTGGTAGGCTGTGTCTCATCCAATTCTATTCCATCAACCAACTGATCTTTCACCAGTTTTCTTGCGGCTTCGATGGGTAAGTGCCCCATTAACCGGTGCAACTCCTCAGGAGTTGCCACCAGTGGCCCATCGTCTGCCAGACTTGCCCTTGGGGCAACTGATCCGACATCAACACGATAGAGTCCATGTACGAGGGGAACTGACCCTATACGCCGATCCTTGGCATCAAAAATTTGACATTCCTGTCCACGGAAATGGAGTGAATAGCCGCCCTGGGTGATCCGAGACACGGAAATGAGGGTAGCACCAAGCATTGGTGCGTATAACACATCCCGAACAAAAACTTTTGTTGATTTGTTCTTGCCGTTGGGAATCTCCGTAACCATGTCCCCTTTTCCAAGTGCTTCAAACCGTTTACTGTCTGCAGCAATTATGCCTCGGGGCGGGATGGTCCGGTAGTTCGTCAAACGATGCCGTGAAGGTGTCATGTGCTGTGTGGCGCCCGAGTCATAAATCTCGAGCCCATTTTCAGGAGCTGTGGTGGCTATGGCGGCAACTAATTGTTGTGAGGTAAGTGATGTCCTTTCCGAAGGTTCATCGTCTGCTTCCTCCTGGTTGAGTTCATCAAACTCAACATCGTCCTCGGGTGTGTCATATATTGCTGCCATCCATGCAGCATCAAAATTCTGGTCCGCCTGCGCAGTGTTTGCTTTGGCCTGACCCTTCCTATGTGGGTTCTGCCCTTCCTTTCCTCCTCCCTTTGCCCAACAATCTTTTGCCATATGCCCCTTCTTGTGGCAATTATAGCATTCCATCAACTTCTTCGGCTTCTTGCCGCCGTTCCCGTAGAACGCGGCCTCCTTCTCGCCTTTTCCAGGCCTGGCCGCTTTACGGTCAGCCTCATCACTGATGCCCTGTAGCACCGTGTCAGGATCGAGAGCTTTGCCGAGAAGTGTTGCCGCACCCGTGAGTGCGGAAAGGTATGTCTCGTAAGATTCGGGTAGGGAGCCGAGAATAATCGCCACAAAATTGTCATCACCCGGATCTGCATCCATGGCAATGAGGTCTGCGCGAATCGTCCGTAGTTTGTCGAGGTGAGCCTTAACGTCACCACCTTCTGCACATCGCTCGTCCTGGAGTTTGCGGCGAAGATCAACGGTGACCATTTTAGACTTCTTCTCATATTCATCCTTCACCTTCCCCCACATCTCCTTTGCCGTTTTTGCTGATTTGACTTTCAGGAACAGTGAATCCGGAATCACCGTGGCGATCCCCTGCTTTATTACGGCCTGCTCTGACTTCCAGAAACGACGTCGCGTCAAATATTCGTTGGTGGCGCGGGTCTCATCCGCTGTTGGCTGACTTGGGTTCACGATCGTTGGTGCAACTGACTCGGCTGCAGTCCCCATTGGGCTGTCTTCGAAGTGGTCGCTAAGACCGGCAGCATCAAGGGCAAATAGGAACCGATCACGAAAGAATACCCAGTTTGTGCCATCGGCTTTACACGCGGGAAGCTTAGCAAAGTACTCCCCGAGCTTAGTGGTGGAAGAAAGAGTGTTTGTTGACATTGGTATGGAGTATGTAGTGAGATGTGTAGAAGTGAAGGGTATAAGCTGAGGTTAAGCGCGGGGGCCAATAACCTGTAGAAGTTGAGAGTTAACAAGATAGAAGATGATAATTATTATGGCTAGGAACAGCCAGCTTATATACTGCTGTGCAAGTAATTCTAGAACTATCTACAATGTTCAATGTTGAACCATGGGCTGAGTAAGCATCCCCGAACTTGTGGAGTTGAACCTTCCGGAATATTCCACAATGTTCCCACGGGTTCGGGGTGCATCGCCGAGCTTCGGCTTGCATCTCCAACAGCCGTGAACTAACTGTGCCTCCCAGGCGCCGGCAAGTCCTTTTGTGGGTGCGATATTGCATCATGAGAAATACAAATGAAGTCCGGCGTGCAAGTGACTCACGGAATGCTCTTGCAACGGGAGAAAAAGTCCATTATGAGCATTTTATAGCGGGAGGAGAAGAATGTGTTCACGAGGTTCTTGGAATCGCTGTATGGCATCCCCTCAATCCAGGCACGGAGAGCATTTGCGGTTCCCCGTACTTGACAATCGCCCACTGGGCAAGACGTTAGTTAAACTACAGACCGAAATATCACGTGTGGGAGGAACTCGCCAGAGCAAGCGATGCACTTAACCCACCGGCGCTCAACAAGCACATCAGAATCCAGATATTGAGACCGTACATGGCGAAGACCCGCAAACCGAGGGTGCCTGCGCTTCCGTGAAGAGACGCCACGGAGGTGCAGGTCCACTCACATTCAATAAGCACCTCCTGGAGAATGAGCAAAATCTCCCAGCCCAGTTGCAGCTTGACGCAGCTTCAAATGGACGCACTGTGAGCGGGGCCACCTCAGGAGATAGATAACAGACCTCTGCGGAACACGGGCCACCCCGATCAACACAAATTCGACATCGATTCCAATACATCAGCGCACCTCATGACTCAAGTCGCCGAAATAGAATACGGATATCGTGATACTCGCACCCAGGCCGACGTATCTCACTGCGAGAAACCAGCAGGTGCTAGGACGCAGGCGGCGGCTCCATATGTATTTTACTTCTGTCCCAAGAGTTAGGAGGTGGTCGTATATCAGGATTGCTACGGGGACGTGAGTTGGTTAGGCCGGATCGGAAGTCAGAGTGCATGTACTGAGTCCGACCAGGAAAAAACAGCGGTATATTCGACTACAGGTGTAGCAATGAGCCCGGGACATTGGATTTGTGGAGGATACTGACTGATCAAAATAAAATGTCACGTAGCCGAGGCCAGAGGGATCCACTGGTGTCCCTTGAGGAGAATCGGACATGAGCGTCGTGTGAGAGAGGGGATCAGATGGAATCGACAGACACACCGTACTATAAACCCCGCCCGTGGGTTCTTCCTGGCTATAAAGATAGACCGCACCCCGAATAGTGGAAATAACTCGAAGTCCGTGCATTGAGGTGCAGTTTGAACGCACAGCCGAGAGGAACCGGTGCCCAAAAACGGTGGATCATGCTGCAAGCCACTCTTGGGCCGCTCGATAGTTGACGGTGTAACATTCATGATGCACTCCAAGTCTGATGGTTGCAACATTGGAGGTGTCCAGTTTAAGTAAAGGACGAAACAAGACACATACCGAAGGAGATCTGCTCGGCACCTCTGCTCGAAAATAAGCTTGTTCCGTCCGATGTGGCTAGAATAGAGATAGATCCAGGCATATTCAGAGGCGGGGAGATTCGATCGCACCTCAGAAGATGAGATAGACGGATATACAGCGCGGACCCAGAGATATTGAAGGCGTCGCAAGACCGAGTTCTTGAGGTGATGATTCGCTGGATGCTAGAGATAAAAGTGCGGGATATGGAATGATCTGTGGCCACGCGGGGTGGAGCTTTGTGTACATGCTCCAAGATTCCAGCTAGCCACGCATGCGATGGGCAAGAGTAGTATCACGAGAATAGAGACGAACCCACGCATGCGGCAATCTCGGAACCAACACGGAGGAATATGACGCCGGTGGAGGCTGTGACCCGCGAAACACGAACGAGGTCGATTGACGATGCTGCAGGACGGATGAGGGAGACCAAGGGAGGAGAAGATGTGAGAAATGTGACTCAGCGCAACGGCATGGGCCAGATCAATGCAAAGGCCAGGTGGCAAAGCCATAGGAACCGGAATGATCCGAAGCCGGAAGAAAAACAACTCCACCAGTTTGAAAGGTCCGTGGGTAGAATTTGACCTAAAAATGTGCGGTGTGGAACAATTGTCATACGTCCCCGCCCGAATTCGAACCGAGCTCTTCCGCCCGAGTTCCACCTGCTTTTCCTCAAAAAAAAAAAAAGCGGATACAGGGGCCCTGGCAGGGCACACGCTACGGGGTCTTGTTTCTGAAGGACGATTAGTTTTCAAAATATATCAATCAATGAGGCTGGAGTCCAGCAGCGCATCCAGACTAAAGAAAGAACGATTTATCTGCCAACACTGAGCAACGTTTTACCTGCGCCTGCTGGAACATGCAGTAGTCCAGCTAGATAAAAAAGGTTTGTTTAATGGACGGTCAACGAACCCGCCCGGAACCGAACCAGAGTTTTATTATTCCGCGTGAATTACGGTTGCTACTCTATCGAGCGGAGGCATACCACGGGCTACGGGGTCTTGCTCCCGCAGGATGGGTAAAAAATTTGCGGCAGTCCCTGGGTTTCGGCCCGGAATACCTGATCCATTGCCATGGAGCCGCTCGGCCCGAAGGTGACAGAAGTGGAAAGCGGCCACATACACGCCTATCCGATCGAAAGCCGGAAACCAGACGGATTGATGGCAGGACCCCGGTTTATCACCCCAAAGGCCTGATCCCAATCCCGACAAATTTTGGGAAAAATCGCATTTGGCCTGTGTCAAATCCCGACATTTTCGACTCAAATGCACGCCGGGCCTGTGTCAAAGCCCCAACAAATCACGGCGGCGCGGAAATTTATGAGATTTTTGACTCGTGGGACCGAAAATTGGCATCGTGGGAACGAAAATTGGTATTTTTGATCGATTTTTTCGCCCTAGGCCTGTGTCAATCCCGACAACTTGGCCCGACCGGGGAACAGGCCTTTTGCGTGATAAACCGGGGTCCTTTGATGGCACGCTTGGTCCCACCCATCAACCATTGGGAACCAGCCGCCAAGTAAATCACTCCTGGCACCGGTCAGACCACTGGTTTTCAGTGAGGCGCATGCGGTGGGTTTGATGGCTAGCGCCAAGGGGAATCAAAGATTTAAAAAAAGGATATCACCTACAATTTTATTTTTACAAAGGTTTTGGCCTTACCCCCCCCCCCGTGGGAAAGTGGCTTATATCAGCGCCAAAATGTCCATTTTCACTGATTTTTTTTGCTAGATGCCTTCCTAGAGGTCGTCGGGATGTATTCCGAGGCTTGAACTAGAGTAAACAGAGTTGTGGAAGGAAAAGACTTTGGGCAAAGTCTAGACCATTTGGGTTGTCACATGATAAATTACTGTATTTGGACACATCAAATTCCTGGTACCAATTTAGGTCCAGGTCTCCAACACGAAATGTAAAACGTCCTATCCCCATATGGGCAAAATAAAAAATAATGGGTATGTTTTTCGTGCCTTCTGATTGGTCGAAATGTCAAACAGCTGAATGATTTTTAATTCTTACATCCTAAATCGGGGCGAGTTTGAGGCGAGTCGGCCGAGGAATGAGGCCGTGCGAAACTCGCGAGCCACCATAAATATGAAAATCAATTCTTCTGGTCTAGTTTATGGTGCCGGCTCTGGCCAGAGGTACCAGGGGTGCCGGAGGGCCTTGATGATGTCTTATCAGGCCCAATATGGGAATAATGTTTTCGTCTTAAACTCTACGACGACTTACATTCATGCTTCGGGATAACTTATTGACCCCCTCTTCCGACTTCCGAATCCCGAGTTCCCCTTGCCAAAACTAGTATGCTGTTGGCCCGGGAAATTGAGTTGAATGGTTGTTGCCCACTCAATGCCCACTCTTCAAAAAACACAAGTCCAGTCACCGATTCCCAAGGCTCGGATCACCGACCTTTGAACATCAGAAAGCGGCTCACTGGGAACTCAGCATCATTGATCGTTGAGTCTCTGACATACCCCCCATCAAGTCCCAGACTACTGTAGTATTACCACCACTAGTTCAGGTGAAAGGTGACAGCGACCTGTGAACTGAACTAATTGAGCTCGGTGACGGTGACAATGAGTTTCCTCAGTCCAAATAAGCCTAGAAAATCGCAAAAATTTCGCTCCGGCATTCGCCGGATTACCTTTTAAGGGAATTGTTGGCTGATTGCCGAGGAGTGAACTTTGATTCCAGTGAACTTTTGTGGTGACGGGTGACACCCTGTGAACTAGTGGTCGTAATACTACAGTAGGCGAAACCATCCATGATCCATCCATCTGACTCAGTGAAGTGGCTTGTCATGAGGAAGACATCCTCCAGATAGCAGGGTATGGATAGAGTTATACCCCGAGAGTGATAGATAGCGAGCGGGGTTTAAGGTGAGAATCAAGCCCAGTTTCAGACCAAAGTAGAGCCTGAGATTAGACGAGGTAGAATCTACTGCTACTTTTATACAAAAGAGAATCCTTGGCGATCACTTTGGATCACTCAGTGCCTGGTAACTAATTTAGTGTTTAGGGTTGGCGTAGAGGAGAGCAATCATGCGGCTCTCCTGTACAATTGAATGGCCGCTGCGTCGGGTTTTGCAACCCCTAGAGCTCCTGTAACCCGATCAGTATAATCATGTATTACCGATCGGCAGTCATTGTGCCGTCGTGATCCGTAGTTGGCATGCCGTTATGCTGAGCGTGATCATGACACAGTACATCTGCATTTGGAATCTGAGTTTCTTCATCACCTCGCTTGGAGGAGGAGGAGGAGGAATAAATTATACTGGCACGGTCCCACAATTGGATCAGCCAGTTTACTAAGAACAAACATGTAGCTAGAATATGGATGGCTAACCACATTTAACTCCAAGATGCCCCTAGAACACGACATACTACCAGCGGGGGGCGGAGGACCAACTCCCACGATAGGTACCCTCTGCTCGACACGGACAAACATCGAGCTGGTGTGTGCAGGTAAAACGACCCGGTGGGAAAAAACCCCGTCACATCACCAAGAGTCCCTTCGCAGTCGAAGGAACTGCAGTCCCGTTGGGCATGCATGCAGTTGTTAGAAATAAAAGAAACCATAAATAGAATGAACCAACAGTCGCTACGTCGCGTTCGCGTACGCAACAATCTGGGGTGGTGGTTGACGGTAGAAGTCTGGGTTAATTATGAGCATGGGTGTTGCATAAAAAATCTCCAGAACATCAAACGCAAATTTTGCGAGCAGCGACGTTGTCTCGCGGTATGAGATCAGATCTCTGAAGAACAGGCCGGCATCAAAGTATTTGCCCTTCATCTTAGGCAACGTGCGGAACAGCTGAGCAAAGAACTCCCGTCGAATCTCCAGCAGCGGCATGTGTTTGCAACCGAAGAGAGCATGTATTGCGTCCTCGATACAGACTTTGCAAAATCGACATAGTCGCCACTTCTCTGGTATGGATTCCGGCCTGTGCCGCTCAGCCCACGTCATTCTCTCGCTAGCCAATGCATGGCCCGAGAGTAGAATATGCGTCAGGGCTCGTCGATGCTTCTCGTTGCTAACTCGAAGGTAATGGCGGAAGAACAAGACCTTTCTGACCCTTTTCTTGTTCACTAGTTCAAGGTGTTCCGCAAAAAGGTCACGGGTCTTGCTGTAAGACATGATGGATGCTTGAATGGATTCTTCCATCGATGAAGTCAGACTGTTTAACAGTCCTTCCACCGGTGCTTTATCCAGGGCATTTGGCTGGCTCACGTCCCAATAAATAGGGATCGGGAGTCTTGAAAGCACCAAACAAATATCGTTTATCCACGAAATTTTGCGCCGTTTTGCAAGGTCCAAGGAGTCCAGGAGACCATCCGCCACCAGTCTAGAGTCGGCATCAAGGACCACAAGATGAGCCAGGTAATTGAGCAGTAGTCGGGCCCTTCTGTAGCGGATTGGTTCGAGCCCCGTTTCCGAGAAAAGTACTGCAGTCATCGATCGCGCGTGGAGGCCGAGCATTCTTCTCAAGTAGTGGAGTTGAATCGCTTCTTTCTCCACGATTCTTGCTTCCACTACGTCCGGGCAAATATCGGCGCCAGAGGTGAGATAGGGGTCTATTCTTGCCATATAAAGAGATCGCATGTCCCAGATTGGAATATCTCCGACGAACCGGTTGACACCAAGGCATACGTTCGATTCCCACATACTTCAAGATTGACACTTCTTTGATCCGCTTCCCGTTCAGCGTGAACTTGGCCACGTCCTTCGGGCGAACACCTGCGATGGCAAACTCACATTTGAGCTCTTGTATCTCGCATCCTATGTCCCCCATTTGTCTGCCAGTGTCATTCAGCTTATCTTGGAAGCCCGCTGGGGAACACGACGTGATCATCAAGTCATCCGCCTGCTCGAGCTTTGGTACAGCTTTCCCGTTCAATGTTATATCGCCGGGGAACGCTGTCAGTCGTAGCATCCGGATAAATATGTTCCAAAGATATGGAGACGTCGGGTCCCCGGTGAGTAGACCGAGTAACGACACAAATGCTTCCGAGAGCTGACCATTCAGACGGACCATGTAGACCATCGCGTCGTACATCATCATAATCCAGTCGATGTATGGCCCCCAGATACCATCACTGTGCAGTCTGTTCCACAATACAGCCCGATTTGTCGCTGGAAATGCATTCTTGAGATCAATATAACCCGGGTAAAGTGTCCGGCCTTCTGCCAGTGCACGATCCGTCATTACACGCAGCAAGAACGAGTTGTTGTTCGTCCGATACGTTGGCCTGAATGCATTTTGAGAGCGCGGCAATAACCCCGCATGTTCTGAGTACTCTCGGATCCGCCAGTCCAGTATTAACATCAGAACTTTTAGCAGCGCACATTCTAGTACCAGCAAGCGATGACTGTCGGGATCTGTTGGGTCCTTCCCACGTTTCAGCAGTCCAAGCACGAGCGATGCAAGCCATAGCGAGGGAGCAGACATCCGGTCAAGACATGCCTGTAGCAGTCCCCTTAACTCGGCATTATCCATGGCCATGATATCGCGATAGGAAAAATCATCAATGCCTGGGACACTGTCAATGGTATGAATCCGTATGTGGTTCTTTGCTCGCTCTATCTCCTCCGGTCCAATTTTCCGAGAGAAGCTGAGTTTTGGCGACATATCGATATTTCTCTTGGGCAATGCATCTGCCATTTCCTGCTGCACTTCGAGCTGTGGCGCATTAAACGAAGGGGGTACAACTTCGGGTAAGTTCATCCGTGCTTTGAATGTCTCCGTGAGCTGCTCTAGAGTTACTTCCAGCCGCTTTGGTCGTGGATCTACCCAACTCTTCAGCAATTGCCAGAATGCTCCAATATCGTTTCCGCACGCCATGAGCTTGTCCCGCTGCTCCATTTGCAGTCTCCGAGTTCTCTCACATCCCCGATGGGCGTCGATTTCGGGCTCGTCTGCTGGTACGGGTGCTTCCGGTGGAGCTTTCTTGGGAAGTGCATATTCTGAGAGTGCCGTTGACACCTTCTCAACACCTGATAGTGGTTGTAAGTCAGGCCCTGGCGGATCCCACGGTGCGTCCTTGAGCCGCACATAGTCCGCAGCTAATGCGTGCAGCTTTGCCCCGACCTTTGCCGCTTCGTCTGCCGCATCCCCGCGTGCATTGCCCGTATGCGCTGGTATCCAAACGAACCTCGTCGGAGCGTATCTTGCCGCCAGCAGCATCACCAGGTCCTGCAGAATATCCCCGTTTGAGCACGTCCACCCCAGGTCAGCATTTGTTCCCGCCCAGTAGCACATATGTCGGACGACGTATTCAGAGTCAGTGTATACCGTGAGTGTTCGCTTCGGATCTGCCTGCAACACTGCTCTCAATACGGCATAGACTTCTCCGCGGTTATTGGACTGTCCCGGACCTGGCACTCGGAGTGCCTGATTCTGAGGTGAGTTTTCACCCCAGAAGATCCCTGCACCTGCTTGGGCATTTGGGCGACCGTTCTCGAAGCACGAACCATCGGTGTACACCGTCATGGATGCTGTATCTATGTAGACGGTCCCGTATAATGCTTCCATTTTTTCCAACGGTGTTTGCTTGCTCGCCATTGCTTTCTCGCACATTTTGTCTAGGAACGGGTCGCCCTTTGGCAGTATTGGTTCCGGCCTCTCAATGCGTGGCTCCGGTGTTCTCGTTTCTATCAGCCGTCTGTCAACCGTCAAGACCACCCTGACGTGGTCGGACCAGTCATCCTTTGGGTTGGCCGTGGGTTCTGCAATTTCCAAGAAACACACTTTGGCGGCCATGGAACTTGACACGAGAGCGTAGTCTACTGTCGCCTTGCCAGGCTCCTTGTCCCTCCCCCTTGGATGGAATGAGGTAAAACGGCCTGGGCTTGTTTTCTCGAGGTTCGTCCCATTTACTATGAATAAACGGCAATTCTTACAGTTTGTAAGAAGTCGACGACCCCGGGTGGAAATAGTTTCGTCCGAAGAAAGCCTGTGAAGGTCTGTTTCTGTCACTCTTTCCGAACTTGTCCGTGAGTTGATGTCTCCCAAAAGGATAATCGGTTTGGTGTCGTCTGAGGCTGCACACAAAGCCAGTAACTCCCATAGCTTGAACTCGGGATCTGCATCTGTCCAATGCTCCCACCGTGAGTGTTCGGGTAGGATATAGGCATTTACGATCCAGCACGTCGTCATGTCTAGAACTAATATGTCAACGGAGGAAAGTGTTGATTTTTTGGATTTTACATTATCTTTTACCATCGCAATAACACCACCCTCTCTTTGAGGTTCCGGGTATGAGCGCGAGATAGCAAAGTAATAATATCCTTTTGGGATCGCGAGACTGTCCTCGTCCTCTCGCAATAAATGGGTCTCTTGAAGTAAAATGATGTCGTACTTGGAAATATCGGAAACAAACTCTGGGCTGAACAGCTTAACAGACAATCGGCCGTCGATGTTCCACGAAAGAATAGTAAATGTATTGCTATTCGCGGCGGCGGCGTTTGTACATGCCATACTACTGTCAGCCCTTATCAGTTTCCCGACAGGGCCGCAATTTCCTTCTCACGCACAGTCATGCCGGCGCTCGAATCCTTGTCCATGACCACCTTGACGTCCGCGAACGCCCTGTTCGGCTCGTCCCCCCAAGCTCGCACCAGGGCCTGTGCCTCCGACGTCTTGAGGAACCCGATGGAGAGCTCCGTACCCGCCTTGTTACGCTCAACGAAGACTCGGCTTGGCAGCTCGAACTTCTCGACAACGAGGGCGACCTTCACCATGCGAGAGAAGATGTTCACGGGCGTCCCGGTGACATTGGCGGCGAGTCCCAGCATTTTCACCCAGACTGGGTAATCAGACTTCTCCCCGACCCCCGGAGGGAGCTTCGTGCGCTTTGAACTCGAGGCCTCGGCATCGGCAGGAGCGCCGCGCTTGTTACTCCTAGCGTTTCCCAGCTGGAAGGTGCGTCGCTCACCCTCGCCCTCTGCACTCGTATCCGCGGCTGACTTCTTCAAAGCAGCGAGCTGCTCGCCTGCGACCGTTTCGTGCAACGACAGCACCTGCTTCTCGAGGTCGATCATCTTGGCGTCCCCAATGGCTGCCTTTGTCTCGACTAGCGCCAACTTGGAGGCAAGAAGCTCGTTGGTGCTGCGTAGCTTGTCATTCTCGGCCACCATCATATCGACGCGCGCGGTCAGCGTCTCGATGTCGTCGTCGCGAGTGATACTCCGACGATGCGCGTCCTGGAGCACCTGTAGGTCCCCGTAAACCACTCCAAACTCGTCCTTGACCTCGTTAGCCAGGTCATTGAGTTTCGCAGGGGTGACAGTGGAGTTGGTACCGCCGAACGAGGCCTCGAGCAACGTAAACGCACTGAGCAGGCGCGTGTACTCACGCTCCAGCCTCGCAATCTGCGTCTTGCCGTGCTCAACGCCGTCCTTCAGGTGCGTTATCTCCATGTCCGCCATGCCATCTATCGTCCCACCAGCTGCAGCATGAGAAATCTTCGACTCGAGACGGCGGGTCGTATTCGCAACGTCGAGAGCCAAGGCAGCGTGTTTCTGCTGCATTCCGACGATGTGAGCCGCCAGAATCATGGTGTTGGTGCTGGTGCGTGTCCCTAGAGCCGAAGCAGTCTCCCCTTTACCCTTTTCTTTCGTAGGAGGGCCGTGGAGTTTGAGCGTCGAGATTGGGTCCGGCGCCGCGATGGGGTTATCGCCGCCAGTGAGGTCGATGGCCAGCTCCTTCCCCAGCGCGAGGTCGTCCTCGCCTCCAATCGTCTGCGCCGTACCAGCGCGCGAGATGGGACGCGTGGCGGACGATGGGCCCACAGCGAAGGAGGGGGGAACGGCGGGCGACGCTTGCTCAATGCGCTGCTCGCGCCGGTCCTTGCTCGTCACCGGTGTGCTGATGGAGCTACCGCCTCGGAGCGCAGCGTCCTCTGCCGCATGTTCTTTGGCAAAGGCCGCACTCGACGCAATGCCCCCATTGGCGCGGAGCTGTGCAGTGGCTGCAGCAGCAGCGGTGTTGTCTCTGTCACGCTCGTTAGCTAGGCTGCGCATGTGTTCGTGAGGGCGGGTGTACCTCTCTCGCTCAGCATTGAATGCCTGGAGGCGCTGTTGGACAACGGCGAGGGGGACGATGGGGGAGCTTGCGCGGCGAGCACCTAGGTTGAAGGATTTTTCGCCCGTCGCGTTGCTCGTATCATTTGTCTGATTTTTTGCTGATTCCATTTTTTCACAGAGAAAACAGATACAGGGTAGGATGGGGGTGGAAGCGACGGTACGTTGCACCCTCAGCGTTATATATTCTGCTTAAGTGTGTCGCAGTGGCCGATGCTTCCGCGATAATCACTGCGAGCGCGCGCACCAGCGTCGGTGATGCTTCCGCGATAATCGATGCGCGTGGAGCTCTCGCACTGACACGCGGACTCTGAGAGTCTCCACAGGCAGTTGTGCCGTTGCAGTAGGCCTCTCAACGTTATGTATTGAAGTTCTGCGTAGACAAAATGTACGCCTAGTCGTACCCAGAAAACCAAAATCCGAAACACTTGACGCTTTTCACCGCAGCTCTCCCGCCGAGCTCGCCTCACAGTAGCTATGACTGAAAGTGCGGCCGTACGGGTGTATAGAGGGGTTTTATGACGCTTTCGAGTGGTTTCTCGGATTTGATGATGGTGGTCTAGTTTCAGCACTTGGTATCTTTGTGAAATGAGTCAGAAGCGAGTACGTATCCTTGTTATGAAGAGCATCGAAACCATCAATACTTAGTCTTGCGGAGGAAGAGCGCGGCCCAACAAGTCTATGGCTGGAATTTTGTTCAACGTCATCGAACACATAAAGAAGAACAAAATATTTGGCGTGATGGACACGCTGAACTGTCAGGCTCTGGTGCAGTGCCCTGGCAGCCTTAGATTTCCTTTTTCGGCATACCTCATGGTGCACCGCCGCGGCCACATCCTCTCACGTATCTCTTCTCGAGCCTCAACGTCGCCGAAGGCCCTCTTTGGGTGCAACCCTGGACTGTATGCACGACAACAAAGCGGACTGCGCTGACCTGGAACGTTGCTGGAACGTCCGAACTGACTTAACACAGTCGAAATGTGCCTCAATACAACTGCATTGTCTTGACGCGAACCTCCCACTCCTCCTCTCAATCTCTGAGGATCACCCCCATCGCCCTCGTACCTGGCCCCGCTCTTCCCACCACCACTGCTCTCGCTCCCGCACCCCTCCCCCCTCTTTGGCATCGGCGGTGTCAGTGGCGGATAGACGTAAACCAGGACCGCGAGCTCCCTCCTCGCCTGGGTCGTGGCCCCCCTCGGCGGGAGCGGGGGCCGGGAAAGTGCGGCGGTTGTGTCACGTCGTTGAGCAGGAGAGACCAAATGCCGCTGGAAAAGTGAAGGGGAACGGGAGGACGATTCCAAGTGCACATTTATTACAGCTCACCGCGTTTCTGAAGCTTTACCTGGAAGTTACTGGAGACGGCCTAGGTGTGTTATTTTTTTTTCCTTTCTGCCCCTGAGCACTACGACGCGTACGACGAGGCGTATCTACGCGGCTGAAGGGTGTCGAAGATGGACGACACCCCTTTTCATCGGTGGGCGAGGTCGGTGCGCTGGTTTTCGCCCAGCCGACCGGCGCGCGGATACTTCCGCGTCTTTCGTCGCGGCCTCACATCGCCGAGGCTCAGGCTTGGCCTCTTGACTATTTTGGCCCTTCCTGAAATTCTTCTATTTGGTCTCTCCAGGGTTGCTACTGACATGGGCTCCCAAGACATCCCAATTGTTTTAGCATCCTCCAGCGCTCCGTCGCCCTGGCGCTGCGATTCCATCGTCTGGAGCCATTGTTTCGCCTCAAAGCCATCTCACGCGTGCAGGTTTTGCGCACCGGAGCGGTGGGTAGGCGCGGCGCACCAGGAACGCGCTAGCGCGCGACTGGACGCACGTACTGACTGGCGGGGTGGGTTCCCTTCATCATCCCATTCCCTCAATCATTCGCCATCTAACTCCGGCTTGATGTATTGTAGATCCTCGCGGCGCTCGTGCTCGCCTTCTACAGCATTAACCTGGAGAGTCGAATGCGGTTCCCGCCGCTGCACCCCGCACCATCGGGGATGAACACCATCCCAAATGTATTTTTGACATCCTCTAGCGGGCAAAGGGAAAGTGCCGCCAAAGTGCCGCCACTGCCGCCATGGCGGCAATTGGCGGCAGTGCTGGCGGCACTTTGGCGGCAGTTCTGTGGCGGCACTTCCAAAAGTCAATCATACAGGGCTCCTATTGTCTTGGGCCTTGTGAAAGGCGTGGAGTGATAACTTGTGATAAGTAACGAAAAGTAATTGCTCTCACCGCATCACATTCAACCACTTGAAGTGCTGAATTTCGCGTTGAAAACCGGTCAAACACGTATAGTTATAAATAAGGGCAAAGGAATGCTTCTACCGAGTGAGATTCAACTTTATTTACAGCACTTGAAGTTGGCTTGGAGGACTGAGTGGCGGCAAAGTTGGCGGCAAAGTGGCGGCAAATTTGGCGGTGGCGGCAATGTTGGCGGCAATGTTGGCGGCAATGTGGCGGTGGCGGCAAAGTTGGCGGCAAAGTTGGCGGCAGTGCTGGCGTCACTGGCGGCAATGTTGGCGGCAGTCGTGGTGACATTGTGACATGCTGGCGGCACTTTTCCCGCTTAGCAACGTCGGCAGTCTCCGATCGGTGCATGTTGGCCGCATGGCGGCACTCAAAAATTGGTGAGTAAATCACAGTGCATCCAAATGCTGGTAACTTCTTCGCTCTGTGGCCATATCCCACCGTCTGTACTTTCTAGCTCAATGTCGGTGCCGGCGGCAGTTAGGCAGGAGTCAGTTGACCTTTGTGTCAATTGTTAAAACGCATCTCCAGAAGTCCAGCTCGGTGTCTCCTCAAAATCTGGTCTAACTTTCTTTGGCTCAACCAGAGTGCACTTGTGTTCATTGACTATATCCCGAGATTTGATGTTCCTGTCAACCCCGGTCCCACTAAGGCTCCTTCGAAGGTTTGCAGACCTAGTCTTATTTTCAACCACATTTGTAGTCCATCAGTGAAAACGACAGCAATCAAACAGTTCAATTCGAGCCGGGAGAATCAACTCCGTCAGAGGTCAGTGGGTTTATCCTCCTTCCGGACGATTTATTTGACATGATGTTGGCGGCACTTTTCCCACTTAGCAACGGCGTTAGTCTCCGAGCGGTGCATGTCGGCGGCAGTTTGGCGGCACTCAAAGATTCAGAGGTCACACTGGTTATTCAAATAATTTGACCTACATCAACTCAGATGAGCTACTCATCTGGAGAATATGATCTGGTTCCGTACTCCAACCAAGACGGTATTGTGGGGCTGATCGAGCTGGAAGAGTACCAGTGTAATTAATGCTGGTACTCACATTTCCAATATGCACCACCCTGAAATGTTACGGACCTTCCAGCATAGATATACTTGGCGGCGTCGCAGCCGAATTCCACCGTGGGAACTGGCAGGGACATTGAAATCTTAACTAGCTCATTAGTAACTCCTTGTGAACTGAAAATGAATAGTACGGCGGTAATTAGCGGTGCTGGCGTGACGCGGCGGCAGTGTGACCAAACTGCCGCCAGGGTGGCGGCAGTTGGCGGCAGTTGGCGGCACCTTGGCGGCACTGGCGGCACTTTCACCGTGCCCTCCTCTAGCGCTTCGAAGTGAGTTTCTTTTTCGTTCTGGTTTTTAATTCTAAACTTTTCTTCGTCTCAAACTCAACCTTATTTTACGTCTGCATTCGGCAGCGGGCGTCCCATCCCAATTGAGACATTTCTCCACCGCTAATTTGTGGCCTTGGGCGAGTCTGACGGACGACTTCCCACTCTCTTTTTTTTCACTTGAGGTGACAGTTCCATACTTTTCTTTTTCTTTTTTTTTTTTTTTTGGCGGTGCATGTAAGTAAGGCCTAAGACCGACCTTACCATGAAAAAAGACCCTAAATAACCCCTTACCGTCCAACACTGTAGTCAACCAAGCCTCGGCAAGTAAGTGGATTTGCTGAACTCCCTCAAACTAAATCCTCTGACGTCCGTCCGTCTCCAGATGATTTGATTCTCCGTAGAAGCTGGTCTACATCTGCGGCACGGAAAATGTGCGCCAGTATTAATACCCCAGTTTGATTCCGGTTGGATTCCGGGGTGGCACGTTGGCTCCTGCTGCCGATGTTTCCATAACGACCGAATCACGGCGGGTATTTCCGGGACGGCATCCTACCTTTTCCTTCCGTCCTCCACGCTGTCGTTTGCGATGCTCCTGTAATCCTGCTCCGTGCTTCTTCGTATCAAGCCCGCTCGTCGTTCTCATCTTTCAACTGCATCCCGCCCCGCCTTCCCACCAACCCCGACCCGATAGATATTGCCTCCCTCTCGCACACACCAGCCCGACGTTACCGTCTTTGGCTTCCTCCCGCTTACCACACCGCCCTGTTATTTGCCTTTTATTTGCCAACGAAACCACGGCGTCCCTTCCCAAGTCCCGAGCGCACCCTGCCTTCTGGGTCCCGATACAGCACACACCTCCTCGGCCTCACCTCTCGCTCGCCTCTCCGCTTCCGTTGCCGCACCGCCCTCCTCCACGCGTTTGCGTTGCGCGTGCACGATTTCTTTCTTCACACCACCCCGTGCCCGCTCTTCTCTTTGGCCATGCCCCAAAACTAGGACTTTCACGCGCTTCGGGCTCCAGCTACTGTATCGACGCACGAATTTAGATCCTCCCTGCGCTCACATACTCCTCAACGACTACTCACCCGGGTTTAAGTCCTCAACGGACAGGAAACGGGCGGGCAGGGCCACTCGGACGGAGCGCATAATTTATTCTCTGAGGGCAACCAAACGAATGTGAAAGGGCATCCCTTACGAACGATGCGCACGCGGGTGTAGGCGGGTGTTCCTTGCGCCGATCGAGTCCTCTGGAATCTGTTTACGCATTCGGGCTGCGTCTGCGCGTCGCCAAGAATCTATATATCCGGCAAGAGTCATATTCTGCCTGCGCCGCAATCCCGTCGCCAAGAGGCAAGAGCAAGAGTCTACAACTGCATACTGACGTTGCCAAGCACTGGCATTTATGGGCTCGGATCGCCGGATGGCCTCACCATCCCTCACTGCATCACATGTCCCTGTAAACAGAAACACAATATTTTCTCGACCCGCACAACATAATACCCAAAGAATCAAGTACAACCAAACAAAATGCGCATTTGTTCGCAGTGAAGGTTCCTGCTCAATGGCCGGGGATAGTGATAGTCTGGCAGATGGTTGGCCCAACTAGGCAAAACGTTCAATTCAAGTAAGTATTGTATGCTCAAAAGAACCTACCCGGCTCAAAACTGGAGATGTAAGGAAAAACCAATGTGTTAGCTGGGCACCGTCGACGGAGAGAATGAGCAGACTGACGTTCCGCACGCCCCAGCGAGGCCGATAGTGACATCAATGCCACTGTGAACCGTGAATGTACTGAGGTCGATGCTGTCTTTGAGCACGCAGAGCGGGTTGATGTCGGTCCCGGTATTGTCGTACGGAACATATGCATATGCGACGCAAGTAGAAGCTATAAATGAAATGGTTACCACGTTGGAGCGAAGAGTAAGCCAGGGACTTACTCGCTGCGCAAGACTGGAGACACGCGGACTCGGTGCCATTGACGGTATTGGCGGCGGTTCCGTTGTCCATGTCTCACCCCGGATAGACAGCAAAGACAGTCCCCGCTTCAGTGGCGCGCTTAGTACCAAGGGCACCGTTTGCGTTGGCCACGAAGATGAGGGAGCGCAAAGTAGCGAGACTAGTGAGGCGATGCATACTGGAAACTAGGCTTTGAGCTCAAACTCGAACGAGGTGCCAGTATTTATGTATTTGCCTGTGGGGCGACCGATAAGAAGGAGGTACCATGCACCAATATACAGGTTTGACTTGCGTCTCGGTATCGAAGTCTGGTTTACCGCCCAAGGGGAGGTTCTCGCGCTATGACCGGGAGAAATCTAGACCTGAGTTTTCGAACTTGATCGTTTAATATTTTTTCAGTCCTCATCACGACCGGCCTTGAGCGAACTAGAGGATCTCCTTGGCTCGAAATTAAATTGAAAGGTAGAAAACCTGGTCTTCGCTCATTCGACTGCCCATTTTGATCATCTCGCCTCTCCGTCCGTTCCACAATGAAGATCCACTCCTGCGCCTGTTGGGCGCTTGGTACAGTTCAACGCCGGGGAGAGGTCGGATTACCACCGAATTGCAAGACAGAAGATAATGTTTCCATGCGAAATTTCAACTGAATCACAAGAATGGGAAGATCTTGCAGGATGAACTAGCGTACCGCGCAGGCCCGCCGACAGGTCAAAGCATATGGCCAGATTTGTTCCAATTAATAGACAAGAAAAATCGCGTCTCAGGATATTCCGCATACACCGGGAGAGATTACAAACATTTAGGCGCCTGTATATAGCAGCCGCTGAATACCTCCCAGAGTAGTGTTACTTGCCCGCCCCGGCGCTTGTGGCCAGGCCCTCCCGTTTGGGCGAGGTTTCCTACGTTTGAATGTCAGCAATCGTGATTCCACCTGGGGCAATAAATAATGTTTGGGATCACGAGGAGAATCGAGCAGTAGCCCAACTCCACCCCTGTGGGACTCACCCCGACAAGATGGCACGATGATGCTAATTATTGGTGACAGGCAGCGCACTTCTGCGCGGGGTTTCTGTTGTTCCGAGCTAGCAGGTTCCGACCAAGATGGAATGGCAAAGAGACGCCGGACTGATACCAGCCGGACTTCTACCGAATGGCATGTCGGACAATGCAATTTCCGTGTTATGCGTGTACCCGTTAACAGCTCGATAGGCGCGCTCTTCTCTATAATCACGAGTCCTAAAAATTTATTTTAGACTCGGTCTTTGTTCCAATTCTCCCCTTCAAAAAAAAAATAGCCTCTATGACGTAGATGAATCTGCGTTCACCGTGTTAACATGTTAACATCTAGCCCTGAATCATTCCATTTGTATGTCTATGACCAGTGGATTTGAACGTACTATAATCACGAAGTTTTTTCCTCCTGAGATGAGCTGTTCTGTGGTCTGCTACTTCCTTTGGATTACTTGCTCCTTCCTCACAGCTTGTGGGTGGACCTAAATCTGGTGTAGCAGTATGAGCATACAATTTGCGCCGGATTTGATGGCCCATCAGACAAACTCGCGCGCGGGGCGGCAACCCCGCCATTCCAAGGGTGATGGAAATCGGTCGAGCGACCGATTAAATCCGAGAACTTTTGAGCCTGAAACCCTGGCCAATTTGGGGCACTTCCTGATCAATTTAAGGCCCTTGTAATGACCGCTTTTTTGTGACTATCGCTCACCTCTTGCTACTGCTGTAGCTTCTTCTCTTCACCTCGGCACAGCCGGCGCCGCACTCGGCACGAATATCGCCGAATAAAGCCGACGCATCAACGCTGTCAACGCTGCCATCACGACACCACCTTGACACCACCTCCCTAGTCCCAGACGACCACCACCACGGCCACCGCACCACCCGGCGACAACGGCCCACGCACCGCACCTCAGCGCCGCCCCAGCACCCCACCCCATGCCGCGCCGACCCCACCTCCTTCCTAATCTGGCCACCCTTCTGCCGTCCCCACCCACGCTCCCCATGCGCCGCCACGTCCCGCGCCCCCGCCACTGCGTTTTAACCCGTTTTTTCGACCGGCCGTCAAGTGGCCGATCAGGCCGTTTCGGCCAACATTTCGGCCACATTTTCCAAAACGGCCGATATAGATTTTCGGCCACTCAAACGGCCGTTTTGGCGGCCGGCCGCCAGCACGATCGCATATATGTACGCCGCTCAATCACAAACTCAACCATATACATGCATCATGAATATCGCTGCAATTGTACTTAATATCTCGCTATTATAATCGTGCCATGTACGTAGCTATCAGCTAATATCTGTGCTTCTCTCTTGCCACGTCCGTCCTCTGTCGACTGTGGCCCGTTTCTGGCTCAATCTTGCGACATGCAATGGCCGCAAGACCTTGCCCGTGCCCTCAATGCAAGGGCAAGATACCCCAGCAGCTTGCGACCCTCCGGAACCACATGAAAGGCGTTGTGAAAACAGCACCTCCCTCTCTACGTGCCTCTACATCAGAATTTACGCCCTTGGTGTCCAGTCCGCGAAGCCCCACCCACTCAGATCTCTCAACCAATTCTAATGACCCAGATAATCATTTCGACGGCATTCCTGGGCCCTCTGATCTCACCATCCCTTTTGCGGCATACGAGAGCCATCAGGAAGACGACTGCTCTAGTGTTCTCTCTATGGAATCTCTCGATGACCCCGTTGATTGCTCATCCTCCTCCGTATGGTCGGACGACGATAACGACGATCTTATCGAGTCCGACACCGAGGATGATGGTGATGCGCAGATTCTGGAAAACGACAGAAACTATCTTTCCCGGGAACGAATTTTTGCCGAAGCGGATAGTGATGACGAGGAACTCGATGATGAATTCCTCCCCCCCGCCTTCTCAGAGGACCGGACGTTCCGAAATGCGTACATACATGTCTTCGCTAACGCGACATTCCACGGCGCGACACATCTGAACTCGAAAATCCATCTCGACAGCATTCATTGTGCTCTTTCTTCTGCCGGAGTCGCCGAAGGTCTCGATAAATTCGCTCGCACTCTGGCCACGGTAGAGCGGCGTTTGGGGATCAACATCGACGACTCTATTGTCTACTTCTTCGTGTGTCCAGAATGCTGGAAGCGGCATCATCCTTCAGAGCTTAACAAGCCATCCCTCAGTTCTACTTGTTCTCGAAACGGCTGCAGTGGAACAATCTACACGGTGAAGCGCACAGCTTCTTCGGCCCAGAAGCGAACCCCAACAAAAATAATGCCGTTTTTCCCTCCCAATATCGCCATTCAGCGTATGATGCGCCGACCGGGGAAGTACGAGGAATGCAACCATTGGAGAAAGGCGGAGGATCATGGTGCTCAGCCTCCCATATCCCTCGAACAGTGGACCGATGAGACAGACATGGACGCGCCGCTGCGGGATATTCATGATGGCTGGCGTTGGAGGAATATCCCGGCGTTTCTCCGACGAGAGTGGGATGAAGGACGAAAGAATCTAACTGATGTTCCTATATTTCAATCCCCGCCTCGCTTTGTATCTTTGCCTTGTGGCCTTCTTCTCACAATCAGCATTGACTGGTAGCTTCTTCATTTTTTCCCCGTAGCCTGTTACTAATTCAAATACAGGTTTCAGGCAATTAAGGGCCGAATACATTCCACCGGCGCCGTCTTTATCGTTATCAATAACCTCCCTCGGGAGATTCGCTTCCTTGCCGAAAACACATTTCTTGTGCTCCTTATTCCGGGTGAATCCGAGCCGAGCAAGGAGGAGCTTAACGAGTGTCTGGAGCCGGTGATTGATAATATAAATCAGTTGTACCAAGGTACCAATTCTGGTTCAATTGATACTGAGTTGTGGCTAAATCAACCCAGGCGAGATGATGCGTGTGCACGACCACGAAGCCAAGGAGCAAGTAAACGCTACGCTTCTGAACGTCGCTGCAGATGGACCGGCACGTCTCAAATTCTCGGGCTTTGTGTCAACAAATTCAGACGAACACATGTGCACCGTGTGTGATAAACCGTTCTCATCCTTGGTGGATCCAGATTGCTATAATCCAGACAGTAAGCTTTCAACTCTTACCGTGATACCTTTCTTCAACTAGACGCAGCATTTTGTTATCGGGACGAACACCGGCAACTACGTTACAAATTTATCGCCGCAAATACACAAGACAATGACTATCGCGATCAAATTGCCGCCAAGAAAGGTGTGCGTGCCGCTCCTGTGGATAAACTCCCAGGTTGGCGTCCTGCTCTCGGGAGTCCCGCCGAGATGATGCATATGATCTATCTTCGTGCATAGTTTCGCTCATATTTACTCGAATCTTGACTGAATAAATTATTGAAGGTCTGTCAAATGTCATCCATAAGGATATACTCCTGGGTGGCGGCATGTTTAACGCAAGACCGGGCGCCGAGGAAACTCCTCTAGAGATTTTCGATCGCTTTCTTGAGGGTTTGTGGTGGCCCGCTGATGTTGGCCGAGTACGATCTCGGGTATGTTGTGCTTCAACGTAAATTCTGCAGTGTGTTGCTCACGCAATTACAGATGGGGACCGGAGGCGGGAAGATAAAGGCAGACGAGTGGAGAAACGCGATGCTGGTTTATCCCGTCGCGCTTTTTGAAGCGTGGCGTGTAGGCAATAGCCTTCCCGACGGAGATGCGCCATTGCCCAAGAGTCGGTCGAAAGTCAAGGCCAAAGAAGACCATACAGCGCTCTTGATGAATAAACGACGCAAAAAGCACGCTGCTCGTCAGGCCAACACCGAGGCTATCGATTACGCAGCTATCGAGGACACCGGGACAAGTCGGAACTACGGTGAACATTACCTCAATGTACTCCGCTTCTGCACCGCGAGCCGTGTAATCGTCACCCGCGCTATATCCCCCAACGATGCTACACGCGCACGGACGTTCCTATCTGAAGCGTTCTCATCTTGGGCGCGAATGAACTGTCTCCTGACCCCTAACTTCCACCTCTCGACGCACACTGACCTCTTCATTTGGGCATTCGGACCTGGATATGGTTGGTGGGTTTTCCCAACAGAACGCCATCTCGGTCGACTCGGACGCTTCAAGACAAACGGTCATGCGGGAGGCGAGCTCGAGGCAACCATGATGCGATCTTGGTGGAAGAGTATGTTTTGTCAAGACCTCGTACGACTCACATTCCGATTTCTCAATCCTAAAACATCCTGATGATGCTCCGCAGGTTTCTCAGCTACAAAGCTTACCAGACCGAACGGCCGAAGACGATCGCACAATAGATCTTCTGCTTCAAGGTATGAAGGGCTCGGGAGAAGAGCAGCGTGCTCGTGGTACTTTATCATCGCACTTGGCTGCGATGGCGGCGGAGGCAAAAGATCCTGCAGGTTTTTATTTCCTGAATCCTCTCCTGTGTCCTGATTCTGACTTCCTTTGCAGACACGGTGAAGTTACCAAAACAATCACCCACCCTCGATATTCGCACCAAGGGCCTTTACTCCACCCTCCTTCTGTTTGCACGCTCGATCTGGTCCGACAGGAAGATCGTCAGCGATGGCGGACATCAAGAAGGCACTGTCTTGTCCTCCAAGGTGAAGTCTTTTGGCAATGTCCTTGTTCGCGGTGTCAAATACGGCATGAGCGGCCACCATCGTGGAAAGGGCTATTGTTATGGATTCATTAAGGGCCGGATTCCTTGTCAAATTAACTACCTTGTCCAAATCTCGTTATCGACCGGCGAGACAAAAGAGGTGGCTCTTGTGAGCCGTTTCCGTATGCCAACAGATGAGCTCGCAAAGGATGCCATTCGGGAGCTTCCGTGGTACGACTGGTGCGTGTGTGCGATGCTCCTGGTGACCCTAACGTTAATTTATCCGACTTAGGGGTGCAGATTTGGGTGTTTCATTGTGGAACATAGGCACAAACGATATGGAGGCGGTCGCAATGGAAGATTTCTGTGGTCGATTTGCATGGGGTCAGATCACTCTGTGTGATGCCCTCGTTGTTGTGTTTTCGCTTGATCATGTTCGTGCTAGCCCGTTGTCCATTTTGCGTCCTCCGCGCTGACAGACTACCGCAGACGGGCCAAGAACCCGACACACTCGATGACGAGGACTAGATGACCTATCCGTATTCAAACTTGAGGAATCTTAATCCCATTCTCATCTCAGAACCCATTTTTCACCGTTCTGGTACGGCAATAACAATATTCGTAGAATTAAATTTAAATTTCTCTACACATGGGGGGAAAGAACAATCAACTCGGGAATGTGCCTTTAAATGACGGTAATTCCCGCCACACACACAGGTCCTGTTACCCTACAATGAGGGTTGGGCTTACTATGCAAACAGAATAAACTGTTGTTTTTCCACCGAAAATGTTCAGATCAAAAAAATCACATTTTTCGAAGTACTGAGCGACAGCACGATACAGCAGAGCAAAATAATAAGCAGACCCAAACGTCACTATTCAAGTAAGCCCGGGGACTTGATTATGTGAGACGAGAGCACAAACCTTTAATGTTGTTTCGCTTTCCCTTTCCGATCGAACTTTTCCCATTCCGGGAAGTCTTCCCAGCTCGACTCGTACCCTTCATCCTCCGGGCCAAAGACGAACTCTTCCATGTGCTTCTGAAATTCCTTAGGCTGGGCCTCGAGCCATGCCTCGTCGATGAAGCAGGCGAGTGATTTCGGGCCAGCTACGGGGCAAGGAATAGACTTTGCGGGCTTCGTCTTCGTCTTCGCTCGGACCATGATATAGTGAGTGCTGTTCTTCTTCGTTTTACTGGGTTTGGTGGCGGCCTGTACGCGCGCCGTGATATCATCGAGAAGTCGGTTATACTGAACAGAGCATCAGATGATATCCGATCGTTATAAAAATGACCTACATTTTCATCGCGGTGCTCCGGCGGCCAACTTTTGAGTTTCCTAATCTTGCGGGCTTCATCACCGCTGTCATCTAAGGAGCCGCCGTCCGAATTCGAGGTTATATCGCTGCTATAGTCGGTAGATTGATTGACAGGATCGAAGATAAAATCAAATCGGGGATCTTGCAATGTCGGGTACTGAGAACGGACAGCCTTGCGCTCCTTCGCCTTCTGGGGAGGAGTTTAAAGGGGTAAATTGTAGACGAAATGCAATGACTGACCTTCGTCTTTCGTGTGCTCCAACGCTTAAGCCGCTTGTCCATCTCCTTCGTTTCCGTTGATTGCCCTTGCTTAGCAAATTTTTCTTTCAGATGTTTATACGTCGTGCGGCTTCCGCGCTGAAGAATGTCCTTGTCGGTGAGGCCATCGATGACGTCCTGTTTGCAACTAGGGTAAAGACTGCTCCCGTTGCTGCGGACCTTCGAAATGAACTTGGCGTGCCAGGAGTTGTTTTTCGACCAAGCGACGTCAAAATTGGGGCGTAGGGCGCGTTCATCGGGGATCGAAGTGGGAACCCAGTAAACAGATTTCCCCTTCGTGTCGAAAACGGGATCAGGGAGTATGCTGGTATCTTCATTACTTATCGCCATCAAGCTATACATAACCGCGCGGAGCATTCCCTGTTAAAACTGTGAGGCGGGAGAAAGATCATACAAAGCCTCGCAACGTACATTGATATTGTTGTCCCGCGCGTGAAGGGTGCCTACAAAAGTAACTTATACAAACTAACTTACCCAGCCATAAGTTAACTTGACCTAACTTATGGCTGGGTAAGTTAGTTTGGCAAGTAAAGTTAAGTAAAAGTACAAGTTTTTGATGCCATCTGATCCTATAAGTTACTTTGTTTGATCTAACTTGGCAGGTAAGTTGATGGCAAGTAACTTGTGCCGACGTTAACTTAAGTAACCTGTGCCACATTTTTTTGAGTTACCTTTTACCACTTGAGCTCCAGTCACCCCGCCGTGATGGGAATACTCCACATGCGCACCCTCTTGCGCAGTCGGCTCGGAACAAGCTCGGAACCAAATCGGTCAGTACCAGGGTTTTGCGCCACACAGTTCCAGAATATTGTAGTGAGAGGTATGGAGTCAAGAGTAAGGAGTCAATAGTATCATCGTCTACTGATACCTCAGTGTTGATAAAAACACTCTTACCCGCCGGAAAAATCAACAATGTTTCAAGTTTTGGCCACTTTCGAGTGTTGACCACCTGCTGAACAGCGAAATCGACTTGTCTGGGGCCATTAAATCGTCACATTGGGTTTTATTCCTTCAAGAATTGCTTCACTCCCTCAAATTACATTTGCTTACGACTGGGCATTCACGAGCATTAATCAATTCAACCGTGAGAACGGCGCGCCCGGGCGTAAGACTTGAGCCCGAACCTCACCTTGAGCAGCAGCCACACCCTCATCTCGTCTATTGCGGTCGCACAAGGTATAGTGTCAGCCTTAATGGATATTTCTGTGTTGCTGCTTGCGTAGTTAATGAGATGCACACCCCGTTGTGACCACTCACCGAAAGGTGGTAAGTAACTTCAAGTAACTTAGCAGCACGTTAACTTATCGGAAACTTCGGTGTGTTTTACTCTGAGTAACCTCAACTGTGGACCAGCATGCACAAAATGCTACAGATCTGGGTTCAATGGCGAAGTTGATCCGTCCGTATAGAGATGTATATGGAAAATCTTGAGCCAAATAACCTTGACTTCTCTGTTGGGGTATGACATACAGCCGTCAATTATTCTTTACTACAATGACAAGAGAGGTGTGAACGCGGGAGTTGTTCAATGGAAACTTGCTCCGAGGACTAGAGTTGGTGTTGGCCAAACTGTGAACAATGGAGTCAAGCCTGGATCTATGAATGGACCTTGTGCACTGTCACCTGGCCAGTGCTCACCTTACCGTGTCGGAAAAATCCAATTTACCTTATCAGGGACTGACGGAGCCTGGCCACCATATTCGACCTGATCAGGTTCGCACAGAACGGCATATCAGGTCGGGTCAGGTCGAGTCAGGCATGATCAGGAACCCCCGTCCCCAAGGGCATGAAAAGTCAAGAAAGCAGTAAAATGGGTGTAGGCATGTCTATGGTGCATAAATATGTTGAAATAGTGGTCTCAAATACTTGTGAACCCAGTCAGAATCAATAAAATTTGGGCACCAGCCGGTGGCTTGAACAAGGTGCATGACTCAACTGGTGACCTTCCATCGCGTAGCTCAAGGGTAAGGATTCACTTTCAGTACAATTAATCGAAGTAAGTTCATTCGTAGTATAGTTTGTTGAGTAGATTGGCTTCCAGTACTAGAATAGGGACTCTGCCAGTGGGATTGGTAAGTATGACCGGAGCGGGCAATAGCTTTTCACTTTTGCATCAGAATGCTCTGATCAGGTCTTATAAGGTCTGTCAGGCCATGTCAGGCCATCAGGTATGATCAGGGAATATCCGGGGATGTTTCGACCCTTATTAGGCCAGTAAAAACCTGACGGCCTGAAGCAACCTGATATGGCCGAACCTGCCCTGGTAATGCAATTTGGATTTTTCCGACACGGGGTTCTGTGTCTAAGTGGGAGACAGGGTAGCACGAGACAAGGGGCAAGTGAACCAACTCCGAACCAACTCAATGCCGAACGGAGAGCGAGGAAATATGTCAATGAGGCGTGGGAGTGAGGGGAGTGCATCGAAGTTGTGGTTAATTTTGAACTTGAGGCTGCCCTGCTTCGAGGGGCTTGGTTGCACGGGCGCGTTAATAGCCGTGGCGGAGTTTGAAATAAGTTAGTATTACCACGCGTGGGAAGAACTTAAGTTAACGTACGGCAGAGATGCCGTAGGGGGTAAGTAAAGGTAAGTTAGTTTGCATAAGTTACTTTTTACGCACTCCGCGTGAAGTACTGTCTGCTGGTCCTTGTCCGAGAAAATTTGGTTCGAGGTAGCGGCAAGCAGCGCGGATTCGAGCTCGTCGACCTTCAGCTCCAAATCATGAGTGACGACGAGAACGGTGGGAGTGGGACTCGCCTGATCCTCGGTTAGCCTCGGCTACCCCATCATTAGTGGGACTCGTCGCCCCATCAGAGGATTCAGAGCTCCCATCAGTAGTGGGACTCGCATCAAAGTGGGACTGAGCAATCAATTGCGCATCAGCGTGTGATATCATTGAAACCCCGACGATGTGCCATCAGCCTCGCCGATATCCTTTGCTAGGGCTCCAACCGTTTATTTACCGTTTACAAATTTCCGTAAACTAAACGGAAACGGTACATAAATGGTTTAAAACCGTTTAAAACCGTTTTAAACGGTAGATTTTATTGCATTTTTCTTCTGTGACTTTGAAGTGTTCATGGTGTTAAAATGAATCCTGGGTGGGTTCCGCGATTAGGTCTGTGTGGAAGGTTCATCATTTATGAGCCACAACTATAAATCCTTGGAAGTTGAAAGGAGATCATCGCAGACAGTGAGTAAGTTCGACACGAGCTGATCAGTGAAAATGTTGGCTAAAGCTGGAACTGCATCAGACACTTTCAGCAGGGTTAATTATGCATATCAGGATTCCATTCAGTGGTACAACGTATTGGTGTCCCACATGTCATGCCATCCAGCTTGAATCCAAACCCCGCTGATCTGCCGGAGGTTGCCGGTCAGGTCTTACGGCCAAGAATGCACTTGATGAGAGTTTCATACTATTGTGGGATGGTGAAAATCACCCTCCAGGAGGCTTCATGGATGCCAAAACTTACCTCTATTCCTCCAAAATTTGCCTCCCCATGAACAACCGTTTACCGTTTATTTACCGTTTAGTTACCGTTTGCGGTCATCCGTAAACTAAACGGTAAATTTAAACGGTTAAACGGTAAATAAACAGAAGTAAACGGAAACGGTTGGAGCCCTATCCTTTGCTTTCCTCCTACTATGTTTGAAGAAGCAGCTGATCTTCCCCGAGGGGAAGTTAAGGCTTACAGAACCTTTGTAAGTATTAAGTCTGGCTTCTCTTCGATGTCCGAGCTCACAACCCCTCAGGCATTTCCAGATGCGCTCGCTCTGCCGGATCATGACCCATTTTTTTCCATGGAAAATGCCCCCTCCTGGATCACCTCGCATGGCTTACAGCTATATCTGATGTATGATGACTCTGTTACTCCTGATTCTCCCTGGACGGCCGACAACGCATCGGCCACACAATTGAAGGCTTATCGAGGCTATGTACGTCTTTTCTTACTACTCCATCGATTATATTGATAAGGGACTTGCAGATACTCAGTGACCAGTATCTGGGACATCCATATTTCAATCCCAAGCTGTTTGAGGCGTACATGTCAATGATGTATGGCTCATTCGAGGACTATCGGGGTCGCCGCCAGGACTCCACCCCGTTTAGCTCCCGCGCTCCATCTCGAGTCGCATCCTCAGTGGCCGGATCTCGAGCCAGTAGCCAAGTCTCTTTTATCCCATCCTCCCGAGCGAGCTCTCCGATTTCTTTTATCTCTGATGTGATGTCTCGTCCACCAAGCGCCATGTCTGATCACGATTTCATGGAGGATCACGACTCAGAATTTCCGAACCCGGACAATGAAAAACTGCTTGCTCCTCCCGTTCCCGATGATCAACCTGCTCCCAACAAAGGCGTAGGTAAAGGGAAGGCCAAAAGGAGGGCCAAAGCGGTCGGGGAGTTCAAAATTACTCGTGAGCATCGAGTTGATGTAATCCTCGATGCCTCCACCGTGGAGTCGACCTGGACTGTACCACGCATCTCAACGGCCATTCACATCGACATGTCCAAATGTGATAAACTCACACTGGCGGACGGCCGAGTTTTAAACCTCGATACATTTATTAGATCAGAGGTGAGTTGCCCGCTCTCTGTTCATGGCTCATCAAGTAATTCTGTTTTAGGATCAGGATTCATGGGAAGGCTCTGGTGGACATACGGCTGGTGACGCAAACACCTTCGGTTTTTTCCCGATGATCTCGACAAATCGATCCTCTGCCGCCGCTGTACTTTCAAATGTGGTGGTGTTGACGTGTGTCAATTGCTCGACCCAGACCTTTTCGCCGGCTGCGAGAGGTTCGAGCCAGATTTGGAGAGAATGCAAGATCTTTGGAGGCATGAGCTGGATTTCAACGAACAAGAGGCGGAATCAGTTGTAGGCATCATCGCACGGTAAGTCCGCCGTCCGCATGCCTTCAGCTTCACTAATTTCCACGCAGCTTCTACACTCGGATTATGAATTCAACATGCAGAGTCAAGTGCGCGGGTGTGCCCGTACTTGTCTAATGTCGGTTAACCCTTTTTGCATGTGTCACGGTATTGACATGAGATCAGCCGTATTCCGGGCAAACCCACTTTGTTGGGTGCTCCAATTGGTCTCGCAACCAGAAAGGCAAACACCTGTACTTTGCGATCCCTCAAAACGTCAACGCGGACGATTTGCGATTCGCCATGGAGCATGACGGCCTTTTACCGCCTACGCACCAAAACTCGAACAAGAACAAGACCTGCGTTCTCATTGCGGTACATCCCGTTTTGGGATCTGGAACGAAACGTAAATCGGACTCAGGCGCCATAAGCGGCCGGCTGACCAAACAGCCCAATTAAAGTAATCACCTAGTGTAATCTATACAGTCCACAAATGCCTATCTACTACTGACCAACAACCTTACATTTTGTCCATATTGATTTGGATTCCAACTAATGTACATAGTCGGCCCTCAGTGTAATATATTTTACTCAATTTCTGAAGTAGCACCATTTGAACCAGTGTTAATTAACATTAATTCTTAGCCTCTATGTGTTTGGGGGAGACTTAAAGAGCAAGATCCAAGGGTCCCATATTCTTCTATACCTCAAGAAGCTCATTATGAGACATTATCTGGGGATGGCAGAGCTACAGGGCGCCCTACAGGCATGTTGGCGAAACGCGCTCGAACGCATCCGCATTAGGCTGTCCGTTCACAACCCGTGATTTTGCCGTGATTTGCCCGCCGTTTTTCATGAAAACTCTGTCGGTCCGGCCATCTCTGGAAAAATCAGGAGCATATTTATCATGGCTGGAGGTATTTATACAGGGCCTAGTGGTCCATTTCAACGAGATGTAGCGACATGCACTCTTTAGCTGGCGCGTCACGATCACATGACCGTGTTCCCCGGGCCGCAACAAAGGCATTTATATTCAACGATTTCGAGAGGGTCGGTCAGGATACCTTTTATGTAGTTACTATAAGCCATTATAAGTGCCTGGATTTATCTCGACCTTTGAGGTTGACTCACGCCGCACTGGATGCAAGCCGGACTGATTGCCCTGATCGCCTGCACGGCTTGAGCACGGCGGCATCACCTGCTACACGAGTCCCACTTTTGATGGCGGTACTTTACTCAAGTGGGACTGGTCTTATGCGTGCTGATGGTGGGACTGGTTGAGTCCCACTCCCACCGTTCTCGTATATACTCCCAAATCATGCACACGGTCATACAGCTCGGGTAATTCACTGAGATGTTTAGCGCTCTGAGCAGCAGAACGCTCCATCTTGTCCAGCCGGACACTCAGAGAATCGACCAAATTCTGCAAGGCTGATTTCTGCGTGAGTTTCTCTTTGCGCGACTGCTGCGGAAAAACGGATGTCGACGAAGCGGAAGACGTTGTAGCAGTAGAAGCGGATGGTGCAGAGTAGCCAACTGGCACAAGAAAAGAAGTAGAAGAGCGCGATTTTTGCGGTGCCGGAGGACGAAGGTCGGGATGGATGTTAGAGTATGATGATGAAGGTGGGGAGGAGACGCCACGGCGAGAGGAATCGGACGAGTACAGCAAAGAGGACCGGCCAGGAGTGGGAGAGGGCGGTTCAGACATTCTCTCTGGGTTGATAAAGCTATTGTTTGAAACACCACTCGCTGATACCGTGTCGACGTAAGTAAACCATTGAAGTGCCACCGCGAAGAGACAAGAAATCTGTAAAGGTTTTTTTTACCTGTAGAATCCACTACCAAACTTCCCATTCCGTCCTCCTGCCTCCGCCGTTTCTTGTGGCCACTGGGCGCACGCTCCGGGTCGGATTCTTGCGATGGCGTTTCTTTGCGTTTGGCGGATGGGGGCAAAATCACGTTCAAATTATCTGCAGGTACTGGTGAGCCACCAAATCTTCGACGCCTACCCGAGCTGGCAGGCTTGTTAGACATGCTCGGAGCAAAGGAAGGTGGAGGTAGAGCAAAGAACGCGTCGTGTCACGGAGGTCACACGTCACACTTCTTGACCACAGCCGTCATGTCCTTCCTCGTCCCTCGTCGCCAGCGGCCCCAGGCGGCTTCAACATCATCTCATCTCATTCTTGGTGCCCACTGGCCTTGCTACCCTCGGTTTTAGCCCATTTACATCCATCCAGCGCACGGAATGTGGCCTTCTTGGTGGGCACAATATCTTCCTATTCCTCGGTAATATTGACTCAAACGAGGTCTTCAGGAGCTTTGCAACACTTACAAAGTCCCTTACAACGATCTTTTAAGCCAAGGACGCGTCACTGTGTCTGAAATCCGGGAATGAGATGGGGCAAGGCTTCGGGTGCGTCGTCAGTGTCTCCGCGTACTCTCTCTGACTCTTTTATCATTCTCTCAGACCTCCTGAATCTCCAACAACCTCCTGAAAGTTATCAAGAGGGAGGTCAGCAATGTGCTCCAATTGTGGTATGCGACCCAATTGCTCCTGCGCTCTTGGGACTTACGGGTATGAAATTACAGTGCAGCGAGCTTGGTCACTGTCTCCCAAGCACCTTCCGACGACACTCCGGACTCCTGCTATCCTTAAAGCTTACCCCAAGCCTGTATTGCACACTGGTATGTCCGTATCTCGACATGCGCATTGGTAATGTGGCCCTAATGGTATATTTGATCTTAGCACGCATGACAAGCACTAACCTCGAGCCCTAGATCTCCTCTAACCTAGATCTGCCGGTATCCGCATGATCTGCGAAGCTCATTGCAATTGTACGTTTGTATCTTTTGGTCGATGTCGTACGAATTCATACTTTTTCCCCCCTTTGCGCAGGTCTCTCTCGCTCGTCAATCTATATCTACGGGCCGCGCGCGAAGCTGTCAACGACCAGCGACCAGTCTCGCGGCCATCACGCGGCGGGAGAACGGCCATGGGGTCAGAAGCGGTCGTTCATTGGTAATATTCTCCTCCATTAATCCACTTCTGTACTTGATGTAGTCCTCTAAGTTACCTTAGCTTGTTAATCTATTGCTCCCCCATTGCTGTGTGCCAAATTCTCGTCGACAGCCAATGTATCGAGTGAGCAGGGAATTTAATTGCGTTATCAAAATCTGGTGGTGGATGGATATGGCCAGGGAAGTGGCCGTCAAATTGACCGCCAGCGTGGCCGACGGTGGCCGAAAACGTACAAAACGACCACTCGCCGGCCAGCCGATAATTTGGCCGGTAATTTGGCGGCAGTGGCCGGAAAAGCGGAAAACGGCCACCTTGCGGCCGGCCGAAAAAATAGGGCAAAGCGCAGTGCGCCCTCTGCCGTCACGCCAACGACATCAAGACGCGCCGAGCATGATCCTTCCCCGGCTACCTATCCCGCTCGCCGCCGCCGGCAGTCTCCGACTTCCTCGCTTCCCCGCAGCCTCCGCTCTCGACTTGCCATGTACGCCCCTCCGTCCCTCGCACGAAAACCATCGTCCCGTCGCCACTCCACGTCCGCCACACTTGCACTGGCAGGACGAAGCGTTGCATCGATGGAACACGCGGATTTGCATGGGGCATGGAATATGTCGTGCGCACATCTCCGTAGTGTCCCACTGCTCGCACCGTTTCCTTCCTCTTTCCACCTCCTTTCCCCTTTCCACCTTCCCTTCTTCTCCTCCCTTCCACCGTCCTTATTGACGTCCACCGACGCTTGCGCGAAGACTATTGACATTCTGCGAGGACGTCGATGTTCATCCTCGCTCCTCGCACTTTTCCCTTCCCCTTCGCCCCTCTACGCACTGCTGCTGCAAGTCCAGCACGGTCCGTGGCGCGTCACTCGACGTGTTATTGCCTGCTCGTCTCTGTGCATGACGCGCGTTCTCGGGCGGATTCCCATTCTCCCCACGTATATTGTTCCCCTCCTTATTTTCTTCCGCCCGCGGCACCCGTGCATCCCGTGTGTATTCTCTACCGTCCCCATCCCGTAATTCCATTGATTCTCTTCTCATTCCGCGATGCCGCAACGTACGAGGTCAGACATCCCATTGACCTATCTTACATACCCGCAGATTTTATTCATGCTCCAAAACATTCGGCGCCGCCTAATCTCAATCCTGGGTGCCGGGCAAGAGTCTGTGCCCAGTGGAGAACAGGAGCACGACGGGATAATACGGAAGGGCGGGGAATACCCTGGTGCGTACATACGTTTTGGCCGCATTTCCCCATCCTTTGTCCCGCCCTTAACCACCTTCCCCTTCTGCCCCCGTTGTCCATTCCTGTCCGCGTTCTCGACGGTTTGCGTCACCGATGCGCGCGGCTGTATTGATTTCCGCGAGGATTCCAATACGGCCTTCGCATTTGGCCTCCTTAATTTCCCACTCTCCACATATCCCCGACATATTAGTCCTCGCCTACCACTTCTTTGCGCTCGCACGGCGCGATGTCGTTGCACGGCGGTGATGTTTTTCTCGCATTAACAGTGCATGTAATTTACCCTTCCATTCCTATATTCCATTCATTTTTCTGCATTCTTCTCGTCCACCGGTTCTTCTCTGGCGCCGCGGCCTCGATCTCACGAACGGAGTCTGCTCCATCCTCCGCGGCCTCATTTTCGTCCCTCTCGCGGATCGTGCGTGCATGCCGTGCTCTTCATACGCCACTCCCCCGGATGTGCGTCGCTGCCGCCGCAAGACGGACTATCAAGTAGTCCTTTGGCAATCCAATGTTCTCAAGCCCATGCTTCTGGACTCCGTTTTGATGAAGGCAAAGGTATGTTGGTTTCTTCTTCCGATTTTTTCCTGCTGTGTCCCCGGGCACTTTCAATGTACGTTGCGGCCGTGTAAGCCTTGCTTCGACGACAATACCCACTAATCTGAATCTCCGAGCAGGTTTCTGTGGATCTGGTGGACCTCACACCACACTAGTCCTTCATCGCGTAGGGACTTGAATTAAAGCAAGTCACATTCCGTAACCCGCCCTTCCTTCTTCGTTTGCAACCGTGCAATATGCCCCAGCCGCTTCCTCACACCGTTCATCGCCATCTACCAGCTCTACATCTTCTTCGACCGGCCCTACTATCTATGCGTGGGGCGTCGAAATTGATCTGTCCGCGCCTTTGGTTCCAACTCTTTCAACGACCACTCCATCGGCAGAGACCGTTTGAAAGTATACACTACAAGAACTCGCCAAACATCTGCTTTCAATATTAATCTTTCCCCGATATTTCCCCTAACGCTCGCAGCCACCACACGACCTAGGGCTGAATTGACTCGGAACGCTTGCGTCGGCGAAGGCCTCCTCCAACCAATGTGGTGCGAATCATGCCCGCCGCACGCAGATTGTCCTCGGTGGGATGGTCGACTTGCTCCAGGAGCGTTTCGAGTTGTGGATGGTTGCGATACAGCCATATCGTGTGTAGGATACCAACTCCATCAATTGGTACATCAGGAAAATCCAAAATTGCTCCATAGACCCACAGAGACTCCCATAGACATCATAGACGTCATAGAAACCCCCCGTCCCCCATAGACAGGTGGTAGGGGGGGGGTCGACTTCCATAGACCCCCATAGACATCCATAAATCCTGTATTTCTATAGAATTGGCCTGTTTTCTATGAGAATAGCTATGGTATATTTGTTCATTACCACTCAAAAACACACATGAAAAAATGACGAAACCATGTTTGTATTGCAGCGCAGAGAATACAAGAGAATACAGACAAAGATAATACATATTACCGCACGGCTGTCGATTTGATGAACAACGTAGCGACTCAGCGGGGAGTGAATTTTTACGGAGAGGAAGAAACCCGGAGAAGCGCAGGAGACTATAAGAGTACAGTCAGTCTTGGTTTGCTTGAGGGTTTGCGTGTTTGCATGGATGTGGAACACGGCGATGTGTCTTGAGCTTATTGAATTGCGGGGTTTTGACGTTTCGAGGTAGTTCATGAGGTTCTTGCGGCTTTCGAAGAGACACGACTTGTGATTTGCCTTGACACCTTGACACATTCATATTGACAACAATCGTTCACTGCTGCTCGGGCCTCGGGTTGACGGCGGTAAATACGCGGACGAGTTGAGAAAAACACACGGAGCATATTGAATTCGGAATGCTGAACGCGATGCCGGTCGCCAAAGATGAGTGGGCACTTGAGGAGAAAGCCCCGAAAATTGTGAGCAGACGCAAGACTGGAGTGGTGCTTTGGCGGGGGGTGTTGCGGAAAGGAATCCACCCACACTGGGTCGCGTCCGCAGAAGATGGGCGGCATACGACGAAGCGGCCGGTCTGCAGGAGGACAAGAGGAGGATATAATATGGAAAGGCACTGGAGAGGAAATGGGAGGTAATTAGTTCAAGAACAGAGGAAAAGAAAGCAGAGAAAAACATCGGCCGCGCCAGACCAGGTAAACTTGGCCACTTGGCCATGAAATACAAACCCGGGCTACATAGAACTTCACTCGCCCTCATCCGAATGCCCGCCACAATCAACATAAATGATGAAAAAAGAAAGGCGGGGATGAGATCCCACGCAACGGAGGAACCGGGAATGGCATTTTCTGCCACCAACGGCAACCGCTGCGACGAGAACCAGGGGCTCGCACGAGTACGGAGCAGTCCTCCAGAGGAACAGCTGCCTTCAGGGAGTAACAAACCCCCCGAACAGACAAAACAAGATCGAGACAATTGACACCCACCTCAACCTCGCTCCCTGTCCTACTCCACACAGTCCCAATCCTACTCGAGACGGCGGGGACACAAAGGTTGGGTCACCGGATTCCAGAGACAACGAGAGCAGCGGAAAGCAATGGAGGATTGAGCGCTCGTGGAAGTGGGAGAAAGGACGACAAGAGTTACCAGGCCCCGGGAAGCTCACGCCAAAGCTTGTCCGAAAATTTGGCTTTTTGAGGGCCAAATTTTGCGATTTCCTTGTCCGAATTTTGGCTTTTTGAGGCCAAAATTTCACGACCCTTCTCCGGGATTTGGCTTTTTCAGGTGGGTTTTCAACTTTTTTGGATCCAGCTCGGATCAAGTTGTCGGCAGCTTGTCCCGGCATTTTCGGCATCACAGCATTGCCACGACAAGTTCTGTCGGTCACACACTGTGGTTCGAATTCCCCTCGCCGCGCCGTAGGCGCGGCCGAAAATACACGATTTTTTGACCCCCCACGTGACGACCCTCCTCCGAAAGTGGCTTTTTGAGGCGGTAGAAGACTGAAAAAAGTGGCTTTTTGAGGCCGATTTCGGCAAAATTTCCGGACAAGCTTTGGCGTGAGCTTCCCGGGGCCTGAGTTACCGTTGTTTGCGCCCGATCAAAACGAACCATATTCGCGCGCGCACGTGATGTTACGGCACCTTTTCGCGTGGCGCGCCTGCTCAGAGCCGCTCAGGCTGCGACTGTCAACTGTCATTACGCGACTCGCCGGAGCTCCGACTCGACCTCGTTGAGATTAGAAAACTCTTAGAGCATAAATCTGAACTTGAATGCCGTCGAAAACACAAACGTCGCCAAAATGTTCGAGGTGTCCGCCCCTAAGCGCTAGCCTCGCTAATAAGCCGCTTTATGCACCCCGAGTTTTTCTCTCACTCCGACCACATGCCAGCTGCCAGGACTTACTGAAATTGTCCTATCATTGATTATAATCATCCTGAATTTCACACTGTTCAATTCCTTTCTTCGACTCAGCAATATTGTAATTAAATTTTGTTTCCCATTGAAAAATATTATACCCATTGCAACTTCCAGGGCTCAGGACTCTCAGGCTGTTTGCCCTTTTTGCAATCCAGATCCGAAGAATTCAACAACGTCTGGACTCTCAACTTTTCGTCAAGACCCGTACATAGCACAGATGGATTCGACAATGAAGCTAAATGTTCAACCGCTTGTTCCGCCGCGGCGGCAGGTAATAAAGTTATAGACTGCCATAGACAGCGGGGCTGTAAGATATGAATTGAGAGACACCCATAGTTCTCCATAGACACTCATAAAACCGGGGGGTTGCGCCATAGACACCGATAGACTATCAAAGACCTCCATAAAAGGCCGTGTTCTATCATAGAAATTTGGGTTTTCCTGATGTATTTCTATCTCTGGGTTTGTTTGTTTACAGGGGAAGGAGAAGGGCAGGGAGAGGAGTGTAAGCGCCATGGAGACCGCAAGACCAGCTGTAACCTATCATGTCTCAGAGACGCGACAGCAAGGGAGAGTTATATCTCGTTACCGCTAAGATGCTCAACTATGGCGGAGGGTTAGTCGCGGAGGGTCTGCAAGAGGAATTGGCGTACGTCCACACGAACTTGTGTAAATATTTCGTTCACAGTTGCATTCCCCCCAAGTATGATCGGGGAGTTTGAGGGTTCGGGGGTATAAAGACGATAACCATGGAAGTGGTTGTCCGAGATGTTTACAAAACTTATGCCCTCGTATCCGGGTGGCGGAGTTATGTTACCCACTAGAGGATAGAAGATTGTGAACAGGCCACAGAGTGTATCACTCGGAATTACCTGCCCAGAACATAGCGGCTACAATTGTCGATAGCGTGTTTTCCACATCATGGAGAAATATCTTCGATTTGGGTGTCGAGGCCAACAAGTCGAGCTTTTGATTCAGGTAGCTAGTGGGGGCGGTGAGTATCAGGCAGCCACTTCGGCAATAACTCAACGAAACCATCAACTGCACTTACAGGTCTGCAACGGACAAATGTCCTGGCTCAATAGTGGTGAAGTCGAACATCACGGGAATCTGAGAGTCGGGCATGCTGGGATAAAATGCCTGCCACTGAAATGCGTCATTTCCGGAAGCTGAGAAGGTAGGACGTGAGTACAAACGGAGTTGAGCAGCAGCAAAGGGTCCGGTTTTCCAAGCATGTCAGCGGGGTTTTTGAGAAGGTCTTCCCGGATTAAGGGGGCCGGAGTCCAAGATGAGTCGCTTTTATCGATACTTGAGGACACTGCTATTAGTCGAAGCGATTGTGCATCCAGAACTGCCGTTTGGCTGACTAGGGACTGAGAACATGAAAGAAGCTGGATTTCCGAAACAGAAGTGTTCATCGGCGGTTTAAGACCGACTCCGGGTCCGACAATGTCTTGAGAATCGACGATTGGAATGGTACTGTACAACAGAGTATAGTTCGAGGGCCATAAATCGAAGTTATTGGCGACCGTCGAAATTATTCCTGGTTCTAGAAAATGCCTTCAGGATGAGTTTGTTACTCAGGACTAGAGCTTACGAGTTGGGTAAATGAAACCCGCATCCAACCCATCCACAACGATTGTCCACGAACCATTGTCAGGCGTCCATTTGGTCTCCACACTCTTGAGGTATCCGCAGGTAAGGTTGAAACCTATGGCATTCACGGTAACGTTGCCTTGTCCCGCGCTCGGCTGGGGGACATCGTAAAGTGTCCCGTCACGCACTCCTACAGTGGTTGCACTGCCCAGAACGGATGGAAGAAAGTAAAGCGGGCCAGTCACAGATGCAAGTATGGTCAGCCTGCGCGGTCAACGTTATTATGGTCGGAGCACGCGCTGATTACTCACCAGTAAGGATCACGGTGTGTCTCATTGAAGAAATCAAGGCTAGACAGATTGAAGGATGGGAGCCCCCGTGTTAGTACAGTTACCGAACACGATGACGTGAATGACTCCATGGAAAATAGGGCGGGAATTGTAATGTGCAAGACCAAAATGCCCCCAAGATACAGAGCCGGAGACATAACTCCACGAATCGATGCAGCGACCGTCCTCCGATCCCAGAGGAGGAGGCTTGCTGATCCAATACCCGTCCATGCAACAGAATTGTCATGTGTGGCGGTCAGGGTCTGGTCCTTTTGTAAACTCCGTCGCATGGAGAGAATCTGTGTCAACAAGACCAAAACGGCGCAATAAACCTGAAACGCATCAGTGGTATTGCAAATAGGCCACAGCAAACTTGACATGCCGTTCCAAAACCCGTGGCAATTGCAGTGATCAGGAAGGACAGAAGCCTTTGCTCTTCCGCAGGAAAGATTAGTCGATTCTCCAGCCCGGCCCGCCAAATGGCAAGGAGAATCAAATGTGTTCCGACCAGGCCACAGTGTAGAACGAGGGATAAAGGACACAGAACCCTGGATGACTTGTATAACGGTCTCTTGGACGCTAAACGACGGGTAGTTAAACTGCGGCGCCGGTGGGAGGGAATAGAAAAAATGTTAGGTACGTTTTCGCGACATCCACAGCAGAGTGGCGGCAGTGTCAACGAGTGCATCGGGCCAGTCGGAATCTTGTGTAGAAAGAACACCGGTAACGTCAATAGGTCGCTCTTGATGTGAAACCGAAGGGACGTCTGCGGACGACATGGCTATCAGGGGAGATTTGGAACAGTGGAAGCGACCGTACGGACCGCGGTCTTTATCTCTTGCGCCACTGGGCTATCAATAAGACCCGTACTACATATCGTTGAAAGGCAATGAAGTCGGGGCTTATCATTCCAAATCATTAGATATTCGGCCAATGTGGCGGTATAGAAACAAATCCCATGAGGACCCACCATCTTCGCGAGTGGGCGAGTTTCAAGTCCTCCACATGGTCGGCATCCTCATCCCCGTCAGCTATGAGAATAAAGCAATTTTCACTGGCGGAGGAGGTTACCTTCCATCGCTGCACTTCATCATTGACATAAAGATAGAGGCGATTACATCTTCCAACGAGGCAGAATCGTCGAAATAGGGCAACAATCCATCTTGAATCCACATTAGCAGATGGTGTGGTGGTACCCATGGATACTGACTGCCGGGATGATTTTGGATCTTCCTGAGACTTCGCGCGCGACATACAGATGTTGAACGGAACTGGAACCAAAGGAGCTACGGGGGTAATATTAGGGCTTCGGAGAGTCACTGGCCTGCCGGTTGCTTTCGTAGGACAATTGAGCGCAGTTGGGTACGCAAGTAAGGAATTCTCCACTCTGGGTCGCAATGCGAAGGGTGGAGAGATCTAAAACGGACTGAAGATGGTATCAATCTTCTGACCTTGAGCCAACCTTGAGCTATTCCTGTGTGGGTGAGCCGAGGAAAAGCGATGGATTCCTGGCCCTGCGGGCGGAATAATAGAGTGATACCATAGGCGTCCAGATGATTCTGCACTGCAGCCGACGTTGCGGGAAGGATTCGTACTAACGGCATTATTGAGGTGGTGGTATAGCACAATAACGGCAGTTTGAAGAATCGATGCAGTTGGCAACCGGCGTGGAGTGGATGTTGAATCTGATAGAGCAGTGCTCTTTGATTTTGCGGTGGACTGCAGTGCTTTCGCCCCCAAGCCGAACATAATCCATCCAAGGGCGGTGATGCCCATCGAGAGACCAGCATACACCTAGCGCCACCCATATGCGGATTGATCGGCGACTTCAAGATGGATTCCCGATAGCACGGGCCCACATCTTCGGTCTCATCCGCGCCATGGGCTGCCTGTCTCTCGCTCCAAAGGATCCTGCAAATGAGTTCCGAACCGACTTCTGTCTGACTTCGGAAAATGTCGCAGAACATACCTTAGTTTTGGTTCCATTGTTTTATCACCCCCGAAACACCACACCAACATGTCTCCTTTTTCCCTACCTTTTTACGGACCAAACACAGATCGCCTGGGCGCGCGCTGAGCGGCTCCTCAGAGGGCGCTGCGCGACTCGCGAGCGGCGCGCCAAGTACGCCTTAGAATCATCGTCATGATGTGATGTACTCAGCCAAATGGCCATAACCGAAACTGATCTGGATGCGGGACCAACAAAACTCGGAACATATATAGATTCCAAGCGCGGCACATTCCGTTTGAGACCCGCTACATTCGTTCATGCGCGGCGGCCGAAATGTACCGTGATGTACCGTACTTGCGCGAACGTACGGCGCATTCCCTTTTTGGATGTTTGCGGCAAGTTTGCGGTGACGTTTGTGAGTGGTCACCAGTGATACTATGAAGGTCGAACAAAAAATCGGTCATTCCAAGTAGTGTTGGGAAAGTTCGGTTCGACCTTTCGGTTTGAACTCGAACTGAACCGAACTGAACACAAAGTTCAGGTTCAGGTTCAGCCAAATGCCCGAACCTGAACCTGAAGTTCGGCTCAGAGGTCGCTCTGGGAGGGATTCTGCTGAACGGGTTCGAACGGGTTCGAACCGCCGAACCCAATGCCGAGATCAAGCCGATCTTTTGTAAGTTTAAAGTCCAAATCACCCCAATCAACGCGTCTCTTTCACGCGTACCGACCACGTCAGCAACAGAACGCGAATAATTCCGCCCAAGCAGCCGCCTATCAGTTTCAGGTCCTCATTGGCTATTATGGTCTTCTGATCTCGGTTGCTCAGGCTTCTTGTCTAAATTATGCTTGACTCGCAGACTCTCGCAGATTTTCGTCTTGGCCATGCCCGATCTCCATCTCCATGGCATTGCATTTTACTTGACTTCAAAGGCGGCTTGAGACTTGAGAGCAAGGCAAGTTCCCCTCGACTTCTATTTACTATTTCAGAATCTGCCCTCGGGTGCGCTCAAAAATCTGATGACTCTCTTCGCGCTTAATTCAATGCACTCTTGACATGTTTTTTATCCCGTGTGCATTGGAAGCTTGCACAACAAATTAAGTTCCTTTCTGGATGGTAGGACAACCATAAGCTACTTAGTGCAACAATTTTTCGGCCGCAAAAAAATAGGTTCAGTTCGGGGGTTCGAACCCCTCCGAACGCTGAACCGAACCGTCTGAACCTGAACCGAACCGACCTTTCCCATCACTAATTCCAAGGGCTCGGAAACCCCGGCCGCTAGCCACGCCGAGGCCTACTTTCTTTCGGGGGTTACCGGTCGCGTCGGGAATACTTGGCACCGCGGCCCGGGGATGCCGACTTTCCACCTTCGAAGTGTGAACATCGCCGAATAAAGCCGACACATCAACGCTGTCAACCCTGTCACGTCCCTCGTTCCAGACGACCACCACGGCCACCGCACCCCACCCATCGACAACGGCACCCACCCACGGCACCTCAGCGCCGCCCCACCCCGTGCCGCGCCGACCCACCTCCTTCCTACTCCGGCCACCCACCTCCCTCGACGACCCCACCCCGCCTTTTGACCCCACCCGCCCTTCTGCAGTCCCCACCCACCTCCGCTCCCTACGCCCCGCTGCTCTCGGGTCTTACGCCCTCTGCCGTGATGCGCTGACGTTATGTCAATCTTGATCTCATTAGCAGGCTGTGTTATTGACTTTGTCCTCGGCATTCTCCGACGACGCCGCCGCCGATCCCTGCGCCCCGTCCTGCTCCTCGCCCCCGCAGCCTCCGATCGGTCCACGCCGGCTGCCTCCGCAATCTGCCTACGCCGGCAGCTCCCTGATAGCCCGCGCTTGCACGTCGCGCCACGCTCCGCCCATTGCTTTCGCCACCAGGCTCCCGAACACTGCACGCCCCTGCGGTCCCCTCATTCCGCCCACTCGCGCCTCCAAGCACCCCCCGCGGCCAATAGAAGTTGATGGAGATTCACGGGTGGGCCTAAATACCCCGGTGCGTGCATACGTCGACACGTCTCACCCGCGTTCCCCACCTTCTCCCCCATCTTTATCCCCTCCACCCTCCACCCGCTCCTCCCATGCCCTCCTTCATTTCCTCGTCCACGACGCGCTGCATCACCTATGCGCCGACGAGATGAATTCCGCGAGAACTTCAATATCTTCCGCGAAATTTCCCCTCTTCTCACCCCCCTCCGCACGCTGCTGAGGCAGTCGGGCACGGTCCGTGTCGCGTCACTCGACGCCCCATCGCCTGCTCGTCTCCATACGCACAGCGTCGCGTTCTTGGGCAGGTGATCTAATGTAACCCCTTCCCCCCCCCCCCTTACACCACTTCCCTCTCTCGTTATCCCTCCATTTGCCAACCTTCCGCCTCGCGCACGCCGGACATTCGATATCCAGGATCGACCTCGGATCCCGTCGCGCGACGATGACCGCGTGCGCGCGCGCTGTCCGCAACCCAACTGGAGCCCGTTGTATTCTCCACCCTAGGTACGCTGTCCCTCGTACGAATACCCAACATTTCCATTTTAGCACAATGCAAATGCGGCTGCCCGAGATTGAGACGATGCCACCAACGACCGCGAACGCGGCCGTGCATGAGCACACCCATGCGCGGAGTGTACCAGGGGAACGGTGAGATCCCTGGTTATTTATACCCGCCATTTCCATCTGACACCGCCCGCCAGTACCAACACTGGTACTCTCCCCACCACGCGCCCCCGGATCTGCACGCCGCAGCAACGTCGAAAACTCCGGGGGTGCAGCAGCCGACTGTGCGCCTCCGGCGCGTGCCCGAGCCGGAAGCGTACTTCGCGGTGGAGATGGGGTGGAGGCTGTTGAGGCGCATTGGGTGCGGGAGATTTGCATATGCATCTTCAATTACATTTCGCCCTTTGTTCCCCCCGTGATTTTCAGTGAGCGAGAACGGCTACCTTGAATGAATCAACATAAAAATCCCCGCAGGATTCAATGATCGGTATGTTATCCACACTGCTATGGGAGTAATACTGTCTCATAATTAATACCAGTTTTCGAAAAACAAGTGCACCGGTGTAAGGAAAAACAACACTGGTTGGATTGACCTCAGAAAAAAAACATCGCTCCGCGCGAGACAAAAAGTTCACTGTTGATGCTGTGTACAAGAGATTCACAGGTTCTAATGCTTTCCTTTTTTTTACACCGCCCCTCATTTCCCAAGAATTGACACCAGTGATTTTGTTGGCCGCGGTGTCGGTCCCATACTCTATTCATTGTCTCAATCCGCAATTTATATTTGTTTTAGATTCACAAATTTCGTGTCAGCATGGCCCTCGTAGTTGAGGGCTATGTCATAGCATTTCTCAGTTCCGATCTCGCGGGTGGGACTTCGTTGGGACTTCCTTTGTTCTCTCTACAACTAATCTTGGTGAGTTGACCCAACCGACCGTTACCGACCGTTACCGACGTGGGCCGCTTCACGACATGCGCTTCCCACTCAGTCCCTCAAATATCCATCATCAGAACTGGGACTTCCGCTTTCTGCGGAGGATACTTTGAGATTTGGCATCGCGCTGAGACCGGTCTTTGGTAACTGTAATGTATCTTGCTCCGACCACACAGAAATGACTGGGGTATGTTGACTGGCTCTACATCTATGCCAAAGATCACTGCACTTGCGCTCGACCCCCTCCCTCGACCCCATATGGTAATCACTTATTTTTGGGCCCCCCTTGCACTGCACCATCCCTGTTTGCATGGCTGAAATTGTCGACAATTATTCGATGCATGTTGCAGTCCTGTTATAGGGCCATGAAACTGACTTCTGGTCAGCTCCAAATCCAGGAGCGTTCGAGTCCTCCCGAAAGGTTGGCGCGATACGACACACCAGATGTTGACGAGATCTTCATGAGCCGACCTTCATATCAACCATCTTGACTCTTGACCATAATATGGGCCGTCTACCCCATCGCAGAACTGAACATGAGGGGGTGAAAAAAAATCTCGCAAACGAGAGTGCGAATTGTAAATTTGAGACTTTGATGGTGGTGAAATTTTCGCTACCGGGAAGATGTGTGTTTATTATCTGTGCAAAGTACCTGTGTAGCTTTTGCTACTCGATCTAAGGAATGTCCACATTTTTCTTGGTAACACGGGAGGTCGTGTGTTTTTTGAGAAAAAGGTGTGAAATCATTCTAACCTGTGCAACAAATAATTATGAGACAGTATTACAGCCATATGGCACATATAGTGTGCAATAATTCAAAAAGACGCAACACCCGAATTATACACACAGGTTGGAGAACCGGTCGGGAATAACTCGCAACTTGAGCGAATGCGGGGGGGAAGAAAGCGTACCCAGCTATGAAGAGGAAAAAAAGACCGCACCTTGGCGAGTTCTGGGGATGAAATTACACACGTCCCAGACCCAAGAAAAACGACACAACTGAGGCCATTTCGGTCCGAGATTGTCCAACTCTTTGATTTGGTTGAGGGTGATGGGATCAAATTTCCCAACACAAAACTGCCACACCAAGTTGAACTTCAAAACTCCCAAGAATATTCGGAAAACTTCGGGAGACTACCGTGGGGTTAACTCTAGAGCACTGACTCGAAAGTTCGCCTGAGCAATTTGACAAGTGGACGCGAGGTTTCCACACGGCGCAGTGATGGGATCAAATCAAGCCAAACTACGCACTCCTGAGGTCCGAGACTTTCAGAAGTATTCATGGAGCCTCGAGAGACCGATCTTACCGTCATTTTAAATACTCCAAGTTTCGCTTCCATGGTGGAGGAAGGCCGTGGATATCCACAGCCATTCAAGTTGCGTGTCCATCCTTGCGGGCTTACCTGCGAGGGTGCACATACAAAGTCAATCCCCAATTGTCGTTATACCACTTTGTGTGCCTAGCTGCATGGGCGCACATACCAGCAGCCTGGAGGTCCTTGGCCCAGTGTGTCCCTTGTTGACTCCCCGACCTCGAAGTATTGCACAGACCGTCAACATTGGAACTGTGATTATACCGCGTGAACATTCAACTTTCCAACGGAGCTTCAGTTCGGTTCCCACCTTCAATTACGACTCAGATGTACTACGGATGTAAACTATAACTGACTTGTCACAGATAAATCCAAATTACGCACAGAGGAAAACATCCTGAACTTTGAACCCGACGCCAGGCCACAAGTTGGAGTTGAATTACGACAGAAATCTTGTTACCTGAACTCTAGCACTGGGATCTCCTCTATCCAATCCATAAGCGCCCTGCTTAGACTGGCAGCTTGAGCTAGACTGAGAACACCATTTCGGCGGTCCTGGGGAAGGGGGAATGAGGGGCGAAGGCAGATAATGACGACGACGTATTTGAAAATGTGAAAAGATGGGAACAGTTTTCACTGATGGAAATTCTACATTGAGCTAGGCCACGTGAAGGTGTATCGTCGTCGAAAGCAAAGTCCAAGTTGCGTCTTTTTGTTGCATGAAGTTGCGCGTAATCCTATACATGAAAAGACAACGAAGCGAGCACGTGAAAATCACGTGAATGGCACGTGATAAGTCACATGTCTTTCCCATGGGTGGCCCGAGCATTAGCGAGGGCCCGGAAAATACGAGCTCGGAATCCACAGTGCACGGCGAGCTCCGTGACGAAGGCACGGGTGGAAAAGCTAGTTTGAGGGAGGAGACAAGTCGTGTCTTTTTGATCATCAGCACGTGGTAGTGCTATTTCGATCCCCCATCAGCAAGCTACGTAATTTTTTCCTGGTTCATTGGTGGTGTGTTTTTTTAACCTAATTATTGCACACTATATGGCCCATACAGCCATACACTGCCCTTTGTCGAAGCGTGGTTTCATATCGTAAACTCCAACCCGGTTCCAGTGTTGTCAGCACCTCCCCCGCGCGCTGCTCATACTGATCATTATTCCATCGATGGTTCTCGCGAACGCATGGCTCAACGAAGATTCTAGCCGCGTCTCACCGTAAAAGAGTCCCCACTCTCACATAGGCTGCCCAGTGCGCTTTGGCATTCAACCTGTCAGCCAATTCTGGTTTTGACGCCCTCGCTGGTGGGTATTTTCTCGATTTCCCGCCTTCGACAGCTTACTTAGTTTGAATTGGGCCAAGACTTGCCGCGCCGACCGCTAGCCGTCCAGCAACCTCAACGGCTACTGCCCGGCGTCCCCTTCGGTCATGAACGAGATCGTTGGTTTTCTTTTGACGGTATTCGAACAGTACGGCATCGTGTCAAGTGTCGTTATGTCGAATGCAAAATAACGCTGCACCTCGGAACAGTGACTCACCGGACGAGCACTCAGGCCTCAGGCCTCGAGCTACCTCAAGAAGTACGACATCCCGTTACAGGCCAATGGGGCATCAGGTGAGCGACTCGCCTAACAGCGATACTGGTGCTATCGCGACATTATTGAGGCTACCGCCTGTGGGAACGAAGTCCGGCGTGCTTCCTCATCCTGTCGACGGACAGCTGCGTTCTGTTCGGCGCCTAGGCATAACGCTACCCGACGTGAGGATATAGTAGGGGATGAGTCCACCGCGGATACCCTGAGGCCGCGAACCCCTTGAGCGTTGCGCCAGGATGTTTGGTGCCTGACAAGAGCGTATGCGCCTCCTTTCACTTTCGAGCCGTTTACTCTTCATCCTGCCCAGGTTGAGGCCAGCAATTCCAAGAATCCGGCGTCAACAAGTAGACATTCCGGTTTGGACGTCGGTGATTTCCCTCAGAACGAGACTGAAGCCTAAACCAGCAGTAACGGTAATTGTTGTGGTACGCCGAAGATATCTTGAACTCAACTCTGCGCTTCGGATTAACGAAATTTCAAAAAGGAATATCATGCGCTAGTAGACCGGACTCCTCACGAAAATTCAGGATCTGGAGCTTCGACGAAAAGCTCCTCTTCTCCCTCTCTCACGCACCCAACACGCACCTATGTCTTCGCCTCCGAGGAACGGGTGTCCCTTCTCTGAGTCCAAGAGCTCGACGGAGACTATCCGTACAAACGGACACCACATACAACGGGCCCACGGCCTGCGATCCCAAGTTCTTCTGTGGCAAATCTTCATCTGACGATTTTTCTTTTCCTACCGAAGTGGTGGGGCGCGGAGCCCCCGCCGCGCTCTTGTTCCACAAAAGGAAGCAGAAGCTGTGGAATGTCGTGTTGATGTTGTAACGGAGAATGAAAATCAGCGGTGACGCATCAATCGAGGGTGGGAGCGAATTAACGAAGGGAGCAGTGGTGTTTAGAAAGCCTCAGAGAATAATCTTACGAAGAGAGAATAATCTGTAAATATTTCAATAGGCAGCTTGAGGTGTTGAGAGGCCAGGATGATTACGCAGCCGGATGCTGTATGCGCTGCAGCCTTTCCGAACCAAGGGGTAAAGTAAGATGATGAAGTATGATAGACTAGACGGGATCCAAATGTTACGGTTATCTACCGTAAAACTCGCATTGAGGTACAACCTAGCCTTGTAACCAGTAGGAGGTTTATTTCGCACACTTCAATGACCAATCCCGAGTTGTACCCGCATGCTTCCAATAATCGTCTCGATATCGGGTCTATCATGAATTTCCTGCGCCCACGCAGCTGTGACGAGTGCCCACAAATCATACGACATGGATATATCCGGGCGTGCCGGGCGTTCTCCCGAAATCACCTTCAAGAGGACTGGGCCGTCACTAGCGACGTCTGAGAATGGGGGAAGACCCGTATGCAACTGCAAACAAATAAGCATCAATTAAAGCAATTGATTGAATAGGCTTGCTTCGAGACAGACGCACGCGAACGCGTACACATCGCTCGCGGGCGTCCGCACTAATCGACCACTCCCGAATGCACTTGGGTGTATCAGCTCAGGCGCCAACCATCGCGTACTTCCACCGTGCTTGGTCGAGGACGAATTGGTGGCGACTGTGATGACGCTTGTCAGACCAAAGTCCGCGAGGCACGCGTTCAAATCGTCTGACACCAGTATATTCATCCCGCGTAGGTCACCGTGGACTATGTTCATGGAATGCAGGTAGCTGAGGCCCACCGCTACTTGGAGTAGCTGTCACAAGAATTAGAAAAGCGATTCTCATGAGCGCATGGGGTGCCTCACCAGCCTGTCGACGTCCGCGCGCCCGTGGTAGCTGAGATACTTCAGGACTGTGCCATGTTTCATCCAAGGTGAGACCATGCAAAACGATAACGGGAAGGTTTCGCGGTCTATACCAATCAGAGGCAAGATATATTCATGCTGCAAACTCTGCCAAACGAGTGCCTCTCGGCAAAATTGCTGCAAATAGGTGATGTGAGCACATGAGCGCAATCTCCATACACAGGGAGATTTACCAGACGAATGTCTTTCAACTGGGACTCGGTGCTGTCCCCGAAGATCCTGATACGTTTCAGCGCGACTGTCTTGTCACCGTAAGAAGCGCGATACACGTCTCCAAAGCCTCCGTAGAACGTCGGTTGATCGTCGTGGTTGGTAACGCCGGTGATGAACAGCGAAGAAGGCAGCCCGTCACTCGCGGCCGAGAGTCGGACGACTAGACGTCGAGCCTGCGATGTATGTAACATTGAGAGCGATCCTCTATCGATAACCTAGGTTTAGATTAGCCGAATCTTTTCATCTATGGGAATACATAAACGCACGTCCTGCACAGTGTCCAGGAAAGACTGGGCACGGTCGCCCTTGAGCAGCAACACCTTGTTCTTGAACTCCTGCGAGCCAAAGATGGCCAGGAGCGAAGCGCAAATCAGTTGCTCACAGGATTGGAGCATGTCACGCAGGTCGGCGGAGGACAAGGCCTGTACTCTAAGTGAATACAGAAAAATGACTAGGATCTAAAATTTACCTGTTCCAATAACACTGCTCGTCGGTGCTGGGCGTACAGGAGAGCAGCAACAGGAGTGACAGAGCCGACTTCCTGCTGGCTATCGATAGCACCGACCACAATGGATGAATTCACATCATCCTTGGACCGCCGCTCCTCCGAGCGCTCACTGAGCTCGTCCCACAGCTGCTTTGCAAAAGCCTCGAAGTGGGCCTGCTGCTCAGGGGGCTCGCGCTGCAGCAGGCGTTCCATCTTAGCAAGCATGTGGGAGTGCGGGCGGGAGGGTGGTAAACCTAGCGCGACGCCGACTGAACGTGCGTTCTCCGCCTCATCACGCAGGACCCCCATCTCACCTATGGGCGGGCTCTGGGGGGGGCGATGCTTTGATTTTTTTGGCATCTGTGGGTCACGTTTCAAGACCGCCGTGTTGTCCAGGTCCTTCCGCCCGATAAGCATGGACGGGAAAACGAGGGACAGCATCTCAGGGACTTTATGCCCCTGGAGTGTGTCTTCGCCGACCGGAACCACAACGGGGTCCAGGCGGCGGATGGCGTCGATGGCCTCCTGGGGCTGAGCATCGGAATACTCAGTCTCGGGTTCGGTCTCGAGGATCTTGGCGTTGATCTCGCGGATAACATCTGAACTGCACATAATGTGCCCGCCAGCTGCGCTCCCCTGGATTCGCTGAGATCGATTGACGATGGGCCCAAAGTAGTCCATTCGGTTGGTGACGGGGTCGGTTTGGCACAGTGGCGAGCCCCAATCTATCCCAATGCGCACCGCGAGCCCACGGTAGATGAGGCGACCCTTCACATCGTAGACCGCCCGGCCGTCCGCGCAGTCAAGGATGTCCTGCGGCCACGCGACGTTCAGGAGCTCCATTTGAATGGTGAGGCACCACCAGACGGCCGCGAGGACGGTGGGGAAGGAGCACATGAAGGAGTCGCCCTCTGTGCGCACCTCGTACCCACCACACGAACGCAGAAAGCGGCGCATGAGGCTGTTGTGGAGGTGGAGGGCGGTGAACATCCCCGAAGGCGACGCTTCCCAGAGATGTGACGAGCCCTTGATGCCCGTGAACACGATCGCGACGTGTCCAACCGGCGGCGGGACCTGTACTGAATTAGACGGGCATGACTAGGTTGAATCGTGAAGGTACCGACCTCGTCCCTGAGTCGGTCAAGGGTGCGATCTGTCACCCGGACCCCACGCCGCCTTCGCCGGTCTTCTGGAACAGCGGGAGCAGCGGGAGGCCCGACCTTGAACATATTCTCGAGGCACACGACCATAATCATTGTGCTCCCCTCCGCGCCATAGCTAATGGCGAGGTCGCGCAGTTTTTGGGCCGCCTCCATCGGTTGCGCGCGCTGCACAATATCCACCGCAGTTTGATACTGTACATAGTCCCACAGCCCACGGTTCGCGATAATGATCCTGTCGTCAATACTGGTCAGATCGTACACAAATATGTCAGGCCTCGCGTTGACGACCGGGAGGAGGTGGTAGAACCCAAAGGAGCGTGATATGTCTAGTTCGTCGTTGACGAGACCTGGCGGCGAGATCCAACCCTCGGCAGCGCGGATACGGGCGGTTTCCTCACGATCGTACGGCTCATGTTTCCGGGATAATAGATGGGCGGTGCCTCCGCGCGAGACAATCGCCAGCGCATTGCCGGCGTTGGCGACATACAGCCGTTTGCCCACGATATAAACGACGATTCCAGAGGCGCCGTTGTGCAGGAGCGACGGATCGGTGATGGCAGGCCCGCCTGCCACTGACATCTTGCGCACGGCGCCGGGACCGAAGAGCGTGTCGTGGAAATCCTGGTTCAATTTTAAGAACGAGCGCCGCAGGGCATCCGGCACGCCCTCTGCACGTCCGGGGTCGAGGGAATGGAGCTGGGAGATGAAGACGCGGATGAAGTTGTCCTTCAAGAATTTCGCGAGGCCGTTGGCGGTGCTCTCGACGACTTGGTTTGTGGGATATGCGCGCCCAAACATAGCGAAAACAGTATCCTTCTTAATCCCACGGAATTCGTAAACCAGATCCATCATGTGCGGATGCTGATTCTTCCCCAGCGTGTCGGCGATACCGTAGAGCAATCCATTCACCGTCGAGGACGATGTCCGCACGCGGCGGTCGTCGCTCTCGTCTGGGATGTCTGGGATGTACGACGTCGTGTGTGTGCCGGTTGTGGTGAATGTGACGTCCATGAGACCCAAAACGCGCAGACGCGTTAGGCCGGAGAAGCCGGACATGGACTGGCGGCTCATGGAGGATGTACTGGGCCGCTGGCCATGACGGTCGGACTTGATCTGTAGCTGCTGGTTCCCCGACAGGTTCAAATAGACCAGATTTTTGTTGAAATTCCTGCGAACAAGCAACGTTGATAAATTTTCACAATAATTGCGCGTCAGACTTGAACCCACCAGTTCCAATCGTAATCCAAATTGTTGATATTATACTTGAGCATATTGTTGCCGACGTCGAGAAGCGTGAGGCTTTTCACCTTGCCGAGCTCCTGCGGCAGATGCTGAAGATGGTTCCCATTTAGGAATAAGGTCGAGAGTCGATCGAGGCTGGGCAGATCTTTGCTCGGGAGATGCGTCAAGCGGTTGCCACTTAGGAATACCTCCTCTAATCGCGTCAGATGTTTGAAAAAATTAGACGGAAGTTCCTGGATATCGTTGAACGAGAGATTCAACACCTGTAAGGCCTTGAGGATCATCAGCGGATGAAGCATCTCGTCGGTGAGTGAATTTTCGGCCAGATACAGCATCTCGAGCGAGTGTGCAAGGGGCGGAATGTTCGGCGTAGTCGATACGGACGGTCTCCGAGGCGCAAACGTCGTACTGAGAATCAGCGCACTCAGAGAAAATGAGGGAAGCCCTAATGGCGGCGGGTCGTGCCAAACTGTCAACAAGTTCGACGTCACGTTGAGATGCGTGAGCGACGCGCAGTTCCACAGCGAGACCGGCAGTGCTGTAAGGCTATTGTTGTGCAAGTCGAGCGAATTCAGTCTCTGTAGCCGGCCGACGCTCTCGGGAAAGTCGCTCAACGCGTTATCTGCACAGGAAAGGCTCACGAGCCATGTAAGATCACCGAGCGATTCTGGGATGGAACGGAAAGAGTTTCGATCGAGTTTCAGCGTCCGGAGCGAGGTCAGCTGCGCGAGTGTCGCGTCCTCCAACACAGAGAGCTTGGCGTTCGAGAGGTCCAGTGAGGTGAGCCCAAAAGGCGCACTCCCGATGGGACCACGAGAAACCACGAGCTCAGTGATGTCGTTGTGCGACACGTCGAGGACCGTCAGAGAGGGACCCAAGGAAAACGAAAACGCTTGAAGGCTATTGTGATCTGCGCTCAGGCTCGTGAGCTGGGGCAACATGCACGCCACCGACAGGTCCGCGATTCGGTTCCGCCTGCAGTCCAGTTCGCGGAGGTGGGTCAGGCCGCTGAACTCCCAGGGTAGTGCCGCGATTTGGTTGCCCACCACAACCAACTGAACAAGATTCGATAAACGACCGATTTCTGGAGGCAGCGCCGAAATTGAATTGAATGAGATGTCCAACGATGTCAGACCAGTAGCCAGTTCGGTTACGGCGACAGGAAACGTCTCGAATTTGTTGTTCGAGAGGTTGAGATCTATCAGACGACGGAGCAGGCGGAATGACTCGGGAAGCCGCTCGAGGCGGTTATTCTGGACATTCAGCTTCGTCAAACGCGGAAGGTCTTCCAGGTGTGCGTCGTCCAGCGACGCGATGCGGTTGGAGGACAGATCTAGGAGCGTCAAAGATTGGCTGTATCGAACGTTGTGTGGGACTCTCTTCAGAAACATGTGCGAAAGATGGAGTATTCGCAGGGAGGTGCACGATTGTACAAAGTCGAGAGGGATATCGGTTATGGGGTTCTGCGAGAGTCGGAGCAATTGGATAGAGTTGGCATGATAATATAGAGTGACGGGGATGGTTGTTAGACTGCGTCCAGAGAGATTGCAATGCACTAAATTGTTCAATTCCAGTTCTTTGTCGTTCTAGAGACATAAATGAGCATGGTTTTAGCGGAACAGACATTTCATGAACTCACTGTCGGCCCCAGGAATTGACTTCGGTAAACAAACTTCAATAGAAACGGCACCTCCGGCATGCCTGCCCCACCGAGCAAATCATACCCGTCCGTTTCGTCGTAACCGGCCTGTTCTAAGGCAGTCTTGAGAATATGCGCAGGTCGCGCACTCTGCTTCAATAACCGTTCTGTGATGATTCTTGAGTCCTCCAACCGTAAAAAAAGGAGCAGAAACTGGACTCACCACCGCGGCCGCGTTCCTTCAAATACATCTCGTATGTTTCACGATCGGACAGGAAGAATTTTGCGTCCAAGAGGGAAGTCAGCGAGCCGACTGTATCCGCGGTAGAAATGCGCAGGATGCAGTCGTTGTTGTCAGGCCCGTATATTCGGATTTTCCACCGAGGGAGATCAGCCGCATTGCTACGACTAGTGCCCTCGTAGTCGGAAGTGGACTCCTCCTCAAGGTCCCGCCGTGGTCGGTGGGCAGGTGTGACCGCCCAACTCTCGGGGATGGGAAAATCGCCTCCACGCAAGTCACGGTGGATTTCCGACACATCCGTGGGTCCCATTGCGTCGGGAGTGCGAGGAGGCAACGTAGGCTTGAACAAAGAACTGCTGGTCACTTGGTGACCCGACTGAGAGTTCGAGGAGGAGCTCGAGTAGATCTCGCTGCCGGGCGAGATCGTGTCATTCCCGTCCACCTCGCGCTTGATAATTCCCTGCGACTCGAGCTGGTCGATGTTTAAATTTGCGTTGGTGTCGAACACTGAATCATCCAAGTATGCGGGCAGATCCGGCACTGGAGGTGCGCCTTCCAGGCTGAGTTTGGGTCTGCTCCTGCGAAAGCGATAGCTACGGCTGGATAAAATAGGGGGAGTTGAGGGAGTCGGCTGGAACGCAGTGGAGTTATTTGAGTAAGGATATTCCGCCTTGTCCCCGCGCCCCAGCAGTCCCATGACCTTAATTGAGACCTTGTGGCGGGCAGACTGCAAGAACTCGGTGGATTTCGATTTTCGGAGGGAGTGGTGAGGAGGGGGCGAATTCGAGCGGTCGCGCGACCCGCGCTTAGGTTTTGGAGGTGGCATATACATGCCGGGTGACTCTATTCACCAGAGGTACCTGTAAAAATCTGAGGCCGCTTTCCGTTGCTGCTATCTTCTCGAGTGCATACAGCAACTGAGAGTCTGGAAACAGATCAGTACCTATTCATTGCGTCCGACATTTGCCAGAGGGAGAACTGACTGAGCCCTTCCTTGAGATACCTTGGTTGACTGTTGGAGAGCACCTCAGTGTCTCTAGGCCGGAGATGAGCCAACGGGGCTCGCAGCGGGATGGGAGGAAGTAGAGAAAACGCAATGTGATTGCCGATGACAGCCATCCAAACCTAACAACTAACAAGAGCGTGGCGGGCCGCTCCGCGCCCCACCACTTCGGTTCAAGTTCAAAAGAAGCATAACAGCTGTAAAAGCTGTCAAGGTCTGACAATAAAAGCTGGTAAGTCGTGCCGAGGTGCGATCAGCCTCGGCATAGTGAACCCGGACTTTTCTGTCAGCGTGTAGAGCTGCCACGGTGAAATGGCGGTGCCATCAGCGGACCTTAGAAAGCTTCAGACAGGCAGGCTGAATCTTATAAAGAGAGTGAAGTGAACTGTCTACCGACTACCCCCATATATCCAGGACGCCGTCAGACACACCACACCGTGAACGCGGCGGGAGGTCTTGAAAGACTCTTAGGCGCTCATCGCCAACGAAGCTGCCGCGTCTTCTCAGAGATGGACATGTGAAAAATTTCCCCAGTTCGCTGCATTCCAGGGGGACCTAGGCTGAGTCAATAAAGGTGCCTGTAGGTGTACCGTGTACGTAGGTCAGCGTAGGTCACCTACGTCCACCTTGACGGCGATCAATAAAGGCGCATGTAGCTCAGCGTCCAGAGGATGTTGATTCTTGAAAGGCTTGGGCGGCGCGAAGGGATGGCGTAAATGATTTGGCGAAACCAGTCAGTAACAATGATGAATAATACAGAGTGGCATAAATCGATTACATACGCCCCAATGATCGCGAGAAAACGAGATTGAGCGCTCACAAGTTAACCCGAGAGCTCCTAAACGTCGGGCCGAGTGCGAAATGCCAGAAAATGAGTTGAAGATTTATGCGAGCGCCAGGTCGAGGCGGACTTGAAGAGGTAGACAAGATCTGTGAAGGGGGATACGCACTTAAGCTTGGAAATAGATGGCCAACAGAGTTGAAGTCCAAACTATGGACCGCTCAGGAGTGGGACGAAAGCAAAAAACGCAGTTGAAGAAGGACTCACAAAATCACACCGCATCCATGGTGACATCCATCACCGGTCCCGTTGAGATCCATGCGCGCAGTGCCTTCTATGACGCCCTCGCCCTCGCCTCCCTTGTTCGCGTTCAGGATCCTATGCCCGCTGTCCACGAACGCCTTGGCTCGGTTGCAGAACTTACTCGTCGTCGCACGGGACGTCCGGGGCGGGAGGAGAACCGCGTGCGGCTCAGCTAGCATGGTTCTGGTGAGATGGAAGGACGTACGGTGAGGTACGCGATATCCATGTTTTTGTAGCTTCGATAGTCGTAAACAGCGCGTCGATTGACCAGGATGATGGTGGGGATATTCGGCTGGGGAGTCGGTGTCTGGACAAAAAACGAAACGAGCAACGTACCTCAGCCTCGCGCGCGATTTATTGCTACTGAGGAAGATCTTTTGCAGTTTTGTGGCGCCACTCGCGTGCGTTCAGCCCTTGGGAGTCCGAGTCGTGAATGCTGCCGGTGAGTGTATCGTCGGCGTCCTCTCCCTGATCACGACAACGGCAAGGGAGCGTACCCGGCGACTCATCGACAACCTTTGCCTTCTTCTTGGCACGCTTCTCCGACTCCTCCGGGCCCGCGGCCACCCCACCTCGTCATCTCCTCGCTCTCCACCATAACCTCACTCCTCCTTTCCCTGACTTTCAGCGTTGGCCTTGGCCTTCACCTTCACCGGCTCCGATGCGAATACATGCGCTACGAGCGGCGGAGAATATCCCTGCGATGAGAAGTAAAGCGGGGGGTATGTGGAGAATGAGGGTTCCGCCTCCAAGGACGCACAGCTTGTATATCAAAACGAGCAGGCGGTGAACGCGTCGAATGACGCGCCACAGACCGTGCTCGACTACGGCAGCACAACGCGTTGCGTACGTGGATAACCGGGGGGGAGGGGGAAGAAGGAAGGTAAGATAGTGGGAAGAGGAAGGAAGGGAATACGGGTGAGACACGACGGAAATATACACACCGTAGATTCCGTGAAAGTCCATGCTATTCCGTGCGACTCCACCCTGTCCATTGACGCAGCACTTCGTGCGCGGTGCGAGTGGTTAGATGACGGGACGGCATAGGCGTTCCGGGTGCGCGGCGGGGCGGGGGGCGTGCATGGTGGGTGAGGCGCGTGCGGTAGGCAGCCGGGTCGTGCGTCTGTGCGAGCGGGCTGTCGGGGCGGAGGCTGTGAGGGAGGCGGGGGGTTGGGGCTGCTGGGATCTAGAGTGGGGACGTCGAAGACTGCCGGCAACGAGCAAGAGGACCAGCCTGTGGATTGCAGCGGTGTGATGTCGGCGTGAAGTCAGCGTGAAGTCGGAAGTCGGTGTGACGGCGGCGGGGGAGCGTCCGGGCGGAGGGGCGGGACGGAGGCAGCGTGAGGCTGGAGGTGGGCGAGGGGGGCGAGGGGGGGTGTAAGAGGGCGGGGTGGGTACGCCGTCGCGGGCAAAGGGAGGTGGGTAGCTGAATTTGGAAGGAGTGTGGCGGCGGGTGCGGGCCGGCGGGAGTGGCAAAGGGTGGTTAGGGCCGGAAAGGAGGGGGCGGTCAGATCCGAGGTTGCCAGAGGCGCACGGGTGAGCAGGTTAGTCGATGGGAGCGGGCGGGCGGCTAGGGCTCGGGCTGCTGCGGGCGGCACGTGGTGGGAATGGCGGGCAGGTGGCCGCGGGGTTAACGGCGGCGGGGACAGAACGCGGGCAAGGGGGGCAGAAAGCGAACGGGAACGCGGGAACGCGGGGCGAGGAGTGCGGAGAGGTTAGAGTGGGGAGAAAGAGAAAAGAGGGGTGACATAATGATTAAGCGAGATCAGGACAAGCCGACCGAAAAGTCGATTCCCACGCGAAATATCAAGGCACCTGCCGAGAGGAAAAATGTGAAGCTTACCTTGAAAGCCAGAAAAGAACGTAAGTCCGGTATCAGAAAGCGGGGAAGAAGGGGATTGTAGCCGTATCAGAATGAAACGGATCAGAAGCGGCCACCCACTGCGTTCCGGGGCTCCGTCGGCACAGTGTGTTGACCTGGTGTTGACATGCGTGGACTCGGCTCGGCGCACTTTGCCGACCCGGCTCGGCGCCGTGACAACGTCGGCACTAGGTCGCCATAAGTCGCCACCTGTGCCGACGGGGCCACGGAACGCAGTGATCGGTGTTTACCCCGGGTGACCTTTGTTCACGCCCTGTGCAATACCCGATCCTCAAAGGCTCTTCCAGCTAACAGGGATTTCCTTCGATCCAAATTTCATCAATATGTAATCAAAGAACCCAACTTTCCCCGTCCACAATGTCGAGTATGCCTCAGGCTCGGGAAGGTTGAAATAATAACTATCAAATGCGGTCCATTTCATCTTGTACACAAAGGCCTACTTAATAACGACTGCAACATGATTTCAGACGTCCATCTCGCTGCTCAGTCCACCGTAATGGTTTGGTTCACGGTCATTTGCGAGTAGAGAATCTGGGCAGCACCCGCAGTACGAACGTCGTAAATCACGAGATTATAGCCTGATAAAAAATTAAATCCGTGACTCTCTCGTTCAGATTGAAAGGATATGCTTACTGCCAATACCAGGAGCGGTAACGGGGCTATTGATCGTAAGCCCACTCGATCCAGGGCTGCTCAAGCTGAGATTCCCAACTGGATAGGTAAAGTGGACACCGTCATCGGGTGCGGACTCGAACCCTACTAGGATGTATCGCGTCCCAGCATCACTGTGCACCGATGAGTCGATGATGTGCTCGTGAGCCCTGTTTACAACTCACATGCTGTCATAGACCCGGTATCTGATAGTCACTCGAGACCCAGAGGACACAGTGGCACCAGCGGCGGGCGACAAAAGTTGGCCATCATTGTACGCGGCGACAACCGAAGCCAGAAGAGAGGTAATGGCAATGCTGAACTTCATAGTTGGATGCAGGGCAAGACTTGAAGGGCCGCGCCTGGAGCTCAGGTTCTGCACACTTATATCCCAACTGATAGTCATCATCACTGACCTGTCTATTTAAGGCTGTGCCTGCTACGAACAAAGACCTCACAATTCAACCACACTGTGATGCCTATCTGTCGCGAGCCTCGCACCCCGGAACGCGTCATCGGCGTATTATGGCCGGGGTGGCGTATGGGACTAGATGGGACTGGACGCATGTTCCGACACGAATGACAACGATCTAGTTTAGCAGCATTTAATGTCGTAGATGCTGTCAGCTCTAGAATGGAATTGAATATCACATGTATTAAATGAACCCGGATAATGCCTTTCGAGCCTAGGTCCGGTACCGAACAAAAAATTGAGATCTGGGGCTCTGAACCCAGGTCCAAGCCGGACCAAAATGGTGACTGTTGGGTCTTATTCCAATTTTCAGATTTCAACTCAAGTTTCGCTCGAATTTCAAGCGAAAACCACCTCAAATCCCTTGGCTAGTTCAAATCGGAGGGACACGCTGAGAACCCAGCAGAAACCCGCGGCGGCAGAAATTTTAGATGCCGAGCCTTTTTCGGACGGTTACGGCAGCCTCGGCTAGGTCCGGACAAAAATGGACGGATTTCGCATTTTTGGGACTTAGCCTCGAAGGGTATCATTAGGGCTCCTTGTCCTAAGGAGATCCCGCCCACATCAGTATGCACCTCTTTGCTATCACCTCAATTCGACATCTTCTTTCCAAGTGGCACCACGCTCAAATTCAGATTTTTTTCGCACATGCGTCTCTCCGCAGTGTAGACCACATTGTCCGTGCCGGTTCGAGGTAGACCGCAGAGTCACTTCTTGCTCCCCAATTGATAAACATCAGAACCCGTTCATCTCTTGGGCATTTCAGCTGACGTCCGGAATCAAAGATTATCGCTAATTGCCTTCGGTGCCCCTGTAGCTACGCTTCTGAATTTCCGGGCTGGCCGGCTCGATCCTTACCCCGCGCATGCGAGAGGGCTGTCGGCGACCCAAATTGTCCCCAGAGGGGTCCCCCCGTGCAACACCGTCCCCCTCAGCCTGACATGCTTGTTAGGTTAGTAACCCATGCCCGAAACAGGGCCTGAAACTTACTTTTGCACCAGAACACCGTGAACCCGCACTCAAATGCCGATATTGATGCATTGATCACAAGTGATCGGGCTCAGATTAATAGTGGGATTCGGTTATTTAACCGAATCCCATTCCCATAACTCTCGTATATATTCGAAATTGGTTAGATGGAAGTGGGAGAGAAAGACTCGGAGACAGTTCGTGGCGGTGCCGCTGTGCGTGGCTAAGGTGGGCGGGGTAAACAACGAGCCAGTTCCAGCGAGCCGCCACCAAGCTGCGAGCCAACAACGCGTCTTGCGCTCTTCGATTGTGAACCGAACTTACTAGAAACGCCGCTGCTCGCCCTCCATTCTGCTAAACCCCTTCGCGCAACAATTCACGGGAAGAACAAAATTTTGACTCCGTTCGTCAAAAATTCAAGCCGCAGACCTACTTGCCGGAGAAATCCCAGTCCCAGTCTCACGGTTTTTTATATATAAAGGCTTACGCGTAACTCTCTTCCAAACCATCTTTCGCGCAACAACTCACAGGAAATCCAAAATTCTGCCAGTCCTCGTCTCAAGGTCTCAACTTGCAACCATTGGAAAGCACGCCACAAAGGAAAAATCGAAATCAAATGCATTCAAGACGTAGACTATTGATATTTCGCGAGAGAGGTTTCGATAGAAGAGGAATAGGGAAGAAATGCGGGCTCGTGGATCGCATGGGGTGGAAGAAAATTGGAGCAAGCATAGAACGAAGCAAAAGCGAAGTAAGAAGCAAACACACTATGGGGCAAAATCACAGGATCCAACATTGCTATCGAGTCCATGAAACGGCTCAGTGAGTTGCAGTATCTGCAGACAAGTTTTCAGTCCTGCGCCAGGTGAGTTCGACGATGGTGGATTCGAAATTTCGCTTCGTTGTTTTTGTTGCTCGGTTATTGCCAGGCCTTTCACCTACTTTTGAGCGCGACTGGGTCGGGCCCGGGCTCAAGCCCTGACCCGGAACTAGGCGGTGCCCGGATAAAACGGCTCGTCTTCCTGCTTTCGTCTTACTTGCGTCTTACCGCCATCGTCCAGCGCGATCAGGCTACCAATTCCTCCAGAGACAACCCGCAGTTCGTATACAAGCTGCCTTAGGCAATAGTTGCATGCCTCGAGGAACCGAGTCAAACAGTGTTTTTCAAAAACGAGCGCCATTCATCCTCGTCTGCGAGGACGGGAACCATCAAGTTGAACTTTGTGGGGATTTTTCAACCGTGGGAACATTTGACATAGAATGATGGCGCCTCAATCAATTCAACAGTAATGGGCAGTTGGGAAGGCAAGGAGTCAATCAAGTCCGGGAACGACAGGAAGAGCTCTTTCTGTTTCCGATGTTGCAGGATTTAGATGGTCTGGGCTGAGGCCCGTTGGAGGGTGGCGGCATATCTTCCACCCCGTTATCCGAGGAATCGAGACAAAGCTGGCATGCCCCCAAGGCGACGTAGATTGGACGAAAAGTACAGTTATATGAACACGGATAAGCAATGAAGCAATCCCATAATTATACTCTGCGGAGAGCAATAGACACATCACGATTCAAACCGAGGCAGAGTCTGACGCTCATGATAAAATAAACCACCCCCACAATCATCACTATTGACGTGATGGCTCGGGGGCCGTACTCTTGGTTCGGGGAGGGTTTATGGTCATCATCCGGCTCATTGCTAGCACCAGACCGCCAAAAGAAGACAGCCATGAAGATCACGAAGTAAATGCCACCCCTATATTTGTTTCTGTTTCTGCGCATCATGCTGAGTAGTTGGAGAGAGCCTCTTACCAGGTGATCCACGCGAGGGGCATAGACAGCATAACCCACGGATTCCAGAAGGTCTCCCTCGACGAATTCTCAGTGATTATCTGATAAGGGTAAGCTTCAGAGACACCAAAATTAAATGCGAACGCACGTGCATCACTCCCAATTGCAGTTTTCCAAAGGTGGCTGATAATACGAGCGCATAGATCACGCCAAAGAATAGGCAGACTATGGACATTTGGACCACCGTACGGACCGCGGGATCGTACGCAGCACTACTTATCTGTAATACAGTGAAAAGCACACTCAACGCTTATAAGACACATTTTGCTTTCTCGTAACTTGGAATGTTCAAGCTCACCTAAAGAGGGCACCAGCCGCTGTTCCCATTTGCGTCCATTCCTTCGTCCAGCGCTTGTGCACGATGCGGCTGGCCTCGTCCCAATTCTCACCGCCGAGCAAGGTCTGCGGTGGCACATCCCTTACATAGTGGCCGGGAAGGCCGAATAAGAAGACGGCTGTATACAAGCGGCACAAATGTTGCAAATGGGTGCCGGGCTTCCGTGCAGGAGTAATGGTAGTGATGGGCACCATAATGTCCCCTGTCGAAATCTGTTCCTGTGAATCTGCTGGGTCGGGTTTGACTGACGTCCGCCGGCGTCTTAAGTTCTGCAAGAAGCGATGAGGATTAAACACGAAGCGATGGAGAACAAAACATACGTTGACATTATCCGTGAGGTCCTTCCACGTTCCTTCAATATTTAACCCCGCAGCTTCCACTTGATCACTCGGCTTGTCTTCCATACCGACTTCAGCAGCAAGACGCGTCACCTCGCTCGCGAAGATCGCCAATTGGTCAATCATGTCGTTGATGGTATTGACCAAGCTCAGAATCTCTCCGGAGACGAATAAGCCCACGATCTTCTTGGTCAAGTCGCCCTTGGCCACGGCGTTCTAGTAGGGAGGTTAGAGAAGGACGTCAGCGATTACAATAGACGTACCGTTACGTAGGAGATCGTCCGGACTTGTAACGTGAGCTAAAGGGATACGTCAGAACGATGCTAAGGAAACGATGAAATCGTGCCAACGTTGTTAGCCATGACATTGACATTGTCGGTCAAGTCTTTCCATGTTCCTTGGACGCCTTCGACTTCGGCCTGCCCACCGAGCTTCCCCTCCGTCCCGACCTCTCTGGCGACTCTCGTCACTTCAGCAGCAAACTGACTCAGCGACGCGGTCATTCCATTGACGGTGTCTTTGAGGGCGAGGATCTCGCCGTGCGCAAAGATCTTGACTTGCTTGGTGAGATCGCCTCCCGCGACGGCCTTGGTGACCTGCGCAATGGATCGCACTTGATCGGTAAGGTTTTGCGCCATGAGATTGACGTTGTCGGTGACGGTCTAGAAAAAGTAAGGGTATTACTATTGCCTAACCGAGCGGCACAGCATTCTCACCTTCCACATCCCCGTGGTGCCCTGGACCATGGCCTGTCCACCAAGCTTGCCCTCCGTCCCGACTTCGATACTGACGCGGGTGATCTCCGACGCGAGAGTGTGCAGCTGAGTCACCATGCCGTTGATGGTTTGCTTCAGATCCAGCATCTCGCCCTTGACATCGATTTCCACTTGCTTCGTCAGATCGCCATTCGCGACGGCCTTGGTGACTTCGGAGATGGACCGCACTTGACCCGTGAGATTCATGGCCATTTTCTGAAAGAACGGTATAAGCGGAGTAAAAGAACGTCAAGACAATACACACGTTGACATTGTCGGTGAGCGCCTCCCATATCCCTTGAACGCCTTCGACCTTGGCCTGACCGCCGAGCTTGCCCTCTGTGCCGACTTCAAGAGTGACGCGGATAACCTCGCTGGCGAAGATCCTGAGTTGGGATACCATGTTGTTGATGGTGGACTTAAGGTCAAGCATCTCGCCCTTGACGTCGATCTCGACCTTCTTCGTAAGGTCGCCGCGAGCGACGGCGTTAGTGACGTCGGAGATCCAGCGAACTTGACCGGTGAGGTTGAAAGCCATGCTCTATCAAAATATTAGACACGCAGACCGCACGACGGGACGGAGAACTCACATTGACGTTGATAGTCAGATCCTTCCAGGTTCCCTGCAGCCCCTCGACTCTCGCTTGCCCGCCGAGCTTCCCTTCAGTCCCGACTTCGAGCGCCACTCGCGTCACTTCACTGGAAAAGTTCTTGAGCCGCTCTACCATCTCGTTTATGGTGACTTTGAGATCGAGCATTTCGCCGCTGACATCGACGTCGATCTTCTTGTTGAGGTCGCCGTACGCGACGGCCTTGGTCACCAACGAGATGGACCGCACCTGGTCCGTCAGGTTCAACGCCATTTTCTGCGGAAAAGGTTGGCGACACGACAGGACGTTAATCCCAGACACTCACGTTAACGTTGTCTGTCAAATCTTTCCAGGTCCCTTGAGCGCCCTCGACCTTTGCCTGCCCACCGAGCCTCCCGTACGTCCCCACCTCCAAGACCACACGAGTAACCTCTGATGCGACCACGCTGAGCTGTGCGTGGGCGCGCAAACGAGCAACGTTAGTCGCAGATCAATGGGTCGATGCACAGGAGGCGTGGGACGCCGACGCACCTGATCCACCGTGCGGTTAACCGCGGTTTTGAGCGCATCGATGTCGCCTTCCGCTTGGATCATGACCTGGTCGAAGGAGTGGTGTTAGCGTCACAAATTAAAGGAATACGCCACACACCTTCCGCGTCAAGTCCCCGCGCGCGACAGCCGTCATGACCAGCGCAATACTCCGCACCTGCTCCGGCGGTGAGCCAAAGACACATTCGATTGACCGCGCAAAGTGGAGGATATGTGTAATGATAACAATAAATGGGACGGGCATACGTGCGCCAAATTGCCAACCCAAAAAAAAAAAAAAAGCGAAAGAAAGAGAAATGGGGTGGAAAAAAAGATGTGGCTCGTCACCAGGGGGGAAGGCAAAAGTCACGGATCGCCCCTCGGGATTTTTTCTTTCAAAAGAACAGAATGGAAAAAAAAAGACGCACCTGGTCGTTCAAAAGCCTCGGTTCCTGTTGCGCATCCATACCGGCATTTGCACCGCCGGCAGGACTCTTTGCGTAGTCGAAGGGGTGCAAGCACGCGGGGCAGATGAGAGGACCGGAGGATGGCATGCCGTGCATCCCGTCCTCGGTGTAATCTGGCTCGCTGTCGGTGTATGATGACGACGAGCCGTCGATACTTGGAGTCGTATCGGAGGACACGTCTGTGTAGTGCCCTGAAACGACCTCGGGCGTCCCCGCATCATCCTCTAGTGCAGCCTCAGAGTCGCGTGTCCTCGCCCGGGCACTGGTGCTGGCTATGTTATTCGCAGGCAGACCCATCAACGCGTCCACCTTACGCAGTATCGCATCTGTCTGCCAATCGCGGGGCCCGCCATATCGCGGGACGGGTGCCGGGGCATCGTTATAGAGGACAGCGAGTAGATGGTCTTTGAAGGGGTCGCCCAGTGCGGCCGGGGCGGGCAGCGTGCCCATCGTCGTGGTGTGGAGAACAGCAGTACGTACTAGATACTGATCAAACGACACTCTATTATTATCCGTTCTAACGTGAAACCACGACATCGACACGATGTCTGCTACAGCTCGACTTCCTTTCCCGGATGCCGCTGCCCATTGCTTTTATTTCTGTTTCTTGGGCGTAAATCAAAGTCGATTCAAACGCGCGAGCCCCTCGTCCGAATCGGGGTTAAGGCCTAATGCCTTACGCGGCGTACGCCTTGTATATCCGAGACATATTTCGGGTGGGAGATCCACAGAGTCAACAGGGGGTTTCACACCTCACTATTTGGAGCCGAATTTGGGCCCAACTTGAACTCAACTTTGACCAAGCTGGACTCGAAGTTGGGTCAAAATGTGTGAACACCCTTTTCATGTGCAACTCCTGAGGTGGCAACTTCGACCCAAAGACGCACGGAACCGAACGGTTTGTACATTCATTATTCAGGCCTACAACATTGAGGGCTTGCTACATTAGCCTTGGAATTAGAACCAAAGCAGAGGCGGAATGTTGTGCGGGGTAGATGGTGGGGGAAAGAAAGGAGAAATTTATTGAACAAATGACTGGACTTCCTTTGAACGGGGCGCGAGCGGTTTATCTCCGCGTGAAAGTTAAAGGCTGTCGCAGCCGCGTGATCGGCAAAGTTTAGAAATACCTGCCAGTTTCCTGGACGAAGCCAATCTTTTAATACACACCATAATGGCGATTATCTCTTGCGTCTACGGCAAGTTGCTGCGCATTTTCCACGCAAAGTGGATGCTCGTCGCGGGCATTGGCACGCTCTTCGAGGTCAGCTTGCTCAGGTGTCGGTTGCGCGAAACGTGGGCACGCTCATTGCGGAGCGGACGGTTGATCAGCGGTGTGGGCGTGGCTGCGATACGTGCGTTTTCGTTTTCTCTGCTCTACTCTGTTGCCCTGACGCGAAGCGCTGGCAGACGTATTGATGATATAGCCTGAGGTTTATCTCAACCGACTCGCTTCGAGGATCTTTAGTCAAATCGTGACGGAACTTGCAAAAAAAATCTGAATGACTATAGTATAAGGAGATTCAGAAAAGTCATCCAAATAGGCTCGTATAGACTTGAAGGTTTGTGGAATCAGATGGAATATTCGGGCAACTGCTCGTCTTGCTCCATTCCATTTCGGAGTCAACTCGGCCTTTTGATCGTGGAAAATACTAGCGCATTCTGCGGGGAGAACTAACTATCTGCATATCATACTTTCGAGACTGGACGAGATCTCATCTATCTCGTCAACGACTCACAGACAAAACGCCAAGGCCAATGCACCGACGAAGAAAGTCGAGAGCATGACCCACGAGGAACTGCCCCGCTGGCGTTGTGCAGCATTGGGTTTAGTTGAGCTGCTTGTAGAGTTTGAAGAACCAGAAGAGCCGGACGAAGACGAGGAGGATGAGCTGTCCCCAGACCCGGATTGCGTGATCCTACTGCATGTTCAGAATGGAATCTTGCGCAGGAACTCGGACTGCTGCTACTCACACAACACTCTCAATCTCAAACGACCACGGTGCGTCAGGGGATACCGTATTTCCCCCTGCGCGCGCATTCAAACCCCGCTTCCGCCCGCTGTGAAGCGCTCCGACACTGATGACCAACGCATGCGTGCTCTTCTCGGCGAGCCCAGTGCTGGAATAGCCAAAGGTACAGTTGTCGGGCGTCGCGGGGTCAAAGTCGGGGTTACCGTAAAAGGTCGATTTGCCGTCCAAAGAAATGCCGTACATGGCGTTGTTGGTGGCGAGGGAGACATAGACGGCGGAGCCTGAAGGTAGAAAAAGAATCATGAGTAGAAGTAAGAGGAGAAAGAAGACTGGACACACCGGTGAAGTTATAGGACATCGAGAAGGCCCCGAACGGAACAGAAACAGAGTCGGTCCCGGAGCTGCGTTGCACCTTCGTGCCAGACGAGCAGGTGGACGAAGACTCGGCTTCCCAGGCGCCGGTCCAAGTAACGTCCTTCGAAGTACTGGAGACGTCGACGACGACGTTCGTCGAGCCGGATGGTGGGTCCGGGACGGTGGTCGGGCCTGCAGAGAGAGCGACTGTAGAACAGGCTAGGGCAATGACGAGGGAGGGGAGGAGGGAGTACATTTTCGGGAGCTAGGAGGATAGGCGGGAAGAGTAATATACAGAGGGGCATTTTATACTCTCTGAGAAATTATCACCGCCAAGATTAGTGCTTAGGGATATATTAATTAAGCACAGCGATGAAAGTGATAAAATCACCTGGGATCCGCGTTCTTGAAATTCTTGAAAACGATGGCTTGATAAGAATCAGCGTGAACTTGATGTCGAAATATCGAGGTGCTACGTGCGCGCACGGCCTCAGGCCTGTCAATCGCGACTGTGGCCCCCCTCCAAGAGCCAGATACATCATGCGAGGGGTGTACTGATCGGGGAGGCAGATTTTGAGTGCAAAGATCGCTGGGTGCTAGTGAATGCAGAAAAAGGGTAAATTACTTCGAAACTTACGTTGACATTCATAGCCGCGACAGTTCGATCACAGCAGGACAGACCGGTCCACGTTCCGACGCTGGAGAGTAACCAGGATTACAATCGGGAGATCCAAACCAAGTGCAACAAGACTCAAGAGCATTGCCTCCATTATGCGGAGAGAGACAGATAGAATCTTCGAAATAAAATTTCCTTATCCGATTTGGAGAAGGAAATCGCGGGCCTCTAAGATCGTGAACGCTACGGGGACTCTGGTCAGCGAGAAAACGGGAAGAATCCCCACTCGCGTCAAGCCCAACATGCCCTGGAGCTTTGGCTTCCGCGGCCAAGTGGAGCATGAAGGCGCCTTGATAAATGGGCGGGACAAGCAGCCCGAAGGAGGGATTGTCGTCGTCGAGCTCGTCTTGACGTCAGCGTGTGACGGCGGAAGGGGTTGGATGGAGAAGGTAAGGAGCAGGGGAGTGTGGGTGGTACGGCCCAAGGGTGGGGCGGGTACGTCGAAAGGCGAAGGCGGGGTGCTGTCGTCGCACAGAGGCTCAAGGCTCAAGCCAAGCTCCAGCCACGCGTCATTAGAACAACAGTCTCCGGGCCAAGCAGGAGAAGTGTTCGGCGGCCAGTACCAACCGAGTAATATGAAAGGATACAGAGCCCAGGCGGAAACGTAGACGAACTTGCGATTAAAATTGAATGACACCGTAATTTGCGTTGACTTCCGAAAGGTTGGCATGTAAATGATGTTTTGCACGGCTAGTCTGGCACCTACAAAACGAGAGCAGCTCTGCACTACTTAGTGAGTCCTGAGTGCCGGGACCTCAAAGTGATTTGAATTGTACTCGACTTTCTTTCGAACCTACCAACAACCCTCGGGTGAAAGGAAGAAGGTCGAGGATCCTCAGGTTAAGGACACAAAAATCAGCCTTATTGCAAGGTGGGTAGATTAGACAAAGGAAGTCGGATGGCGATACGGACAGAGCTACTCACCAGGCCCACGGAATTTCGCCAACATGACTTGAGATATTGCCGTTTGAGCGCCTGGATCTTGCGGGCTAAAGGCAGAGATCCTGAATTCGACTTGAGGCATTGAACAGTCTAGGGGAATTCAATTTCGAGAGAGCGTCAACAGAAAGCCGCGGGGCAGGAAGACTGATGCGAAAGGGATGTCGGCGTAGTGGCGGTGAGCAGGAGTGGCGATCAGTCGAAGACGAAGGACGGTGAGAGCAAGAGAACTTGCAGCATCGAAGTTTAAAGCAAGCCTGAAGTTTGGTCTCATCAGCGGTCCAGCCATCCAAGGGCGTAGTATTTTTTGATCTTGCTCCAGGGGATACTTCAAATAAGCGGAGGTCGACTCTCGAGATGTGAATTTTGTTCAATCCACTCGGGTTTCCAGATCTTTCAAGTATCCTGCGACTCGCGCGTTCTATCCCATCCTAAATATCTACGCAGAAGAGAATTGAGAGCAAGGAAAAAATCTTTTGGGACTGACACGTACACAGGAAAAGAATCATTATAACCAGCAGCGTAAGTCGTTCGAGGACGCGTGAAGTAAATGTCAGAAGGTGTGCGGGTTCTAAAGGTTCAACAGCAAGGAAATGCGGAAGGTCAATTCGCCTGGGAACTTAAAGCGAAGTCCCCACCAGTTTCGCCAGGGCACGAAGACGAAGACTGCACATTGGGGAATGAAAATTCTCCCTCGTCACGCAAACATAACGAAAAGGAGCACGGCCAACGCCGCCTCCATCCCGGCGCGGAGATCTTGAAATGCTCAACGAAGAGGCAAAGCCTCTGCACCCGTCGCATACAGACGCCTCCACCTGTACAAGGCTTTCGTGCGTCATACGCAAACGCCGTCATGGAGTACAACGTCACGATGCACGAGTACATCGTTGTCGGTTCTCCTCAGGACGTGTGCCGCACACGACAACCAAGATCCGATACGCGTGCGGACACACTTTGGTTGTTGAGCAACCGCCTAGACTCACACGAAAGCACAGACTGCGGCCCCGGCAGCGGACGGCCAACCAGCCTCTCCCCACCGAAGAAACACGACGAAAAAGTTCTCAACATGGTACTCACCTCCGATTAAATCACCTGCCTCCGCCCAACGAAGCCCAGGCGACGATTAGCCGTGGCGTTCGTGAAGTTACCGTGGCGGATGTCGTCGGGCGGAGGGTGATCTGTGAAAGGAACGTCAGCGTGAACATCGGCATTAGGCAACGCGACCACGTACAGGGACGCTGAATTAGGCAACGCGCGAAGAATGCATGGGTGCTGCGTGAAGGGAAAGGAATGAGGGCGGAGGGGTAGCATGCGCAGGGTGCGCGTGTGTTGCGAGTAAGACTCGACCAAAGAACGCGCGTACGGGGGTATAGACGAGCAGGCGGTGGACGCGTCGAATGACGCGCCACAGACCATGCCCGACTGCCGCAGTAGCGCGCGCAGGGGCGGGCAAGATAATATCTAAGTCCTTGGGGAATTCAATATCGTCGTGGCCATCGGCTGACGCAAAGGATCGCGGGCGTCGATAGGAATGGACAACCTAGGGGGAGGGGGGAGGGGAAGGAGAATGTTGGACGGAAAAAAGGAGGAGGGGAATGGGAGAGGAGAACGACGTTGAGATTGCTATTCCATCCCAGCCCCTCTGTTGGTCGACGCAGCGCTGGTTGGAAGCACAGACATTGCGGTGGATGTCGACGTGACGATATGATGACAAAGCGGCGTGGGGATGGGAGAGCGCTAAACAGGAGAGATGCCGAGCGCAGGAGGGCGGTACTTAAGACAGGCGACAACGAGGGGGCACGAGGGACGCGCGAGACGGCGACATGGTGGGAGGAGACAAGCGGCGGCAACGTGGCGTTTGACGGGCCGGACTAACCCGGTCGCCGCGGCGGGGGGGATAGGGGCTGGCGGCGGTGTGGTGGGGCAGCGCGGCGGGGCAGCGTGTGGGGCGGAACGAGGCGCGGAAGGCGAAAATCCTCTATACTACAAATATACTAGAGATAGGCTTGATCCGCTACCACCACCATCTCGAAAGTCGAAGTTTGCCGTTGGCACGCCCAGCTACCCGACATCCTGAATGTGGATGCGGGAGTGAGCACCAACCGAGCACTTTGTACACAGATGAGGAGCACAGGACAAGGAAATTAATGAAAAAAAAATTGCACGACATCTGTGGTGACAGACCTACATCCAGCTCATTTTGGTGTACGGCTCCCTGTGACATTGCGCAGGATCTCACATCAGTTCAAAGCAAGGTGCTATCTAGGTGCACTGCTACCTACCGCAGTTCACCGCGCGCCCCAAACTACCTCAGGATGCCCGCCGTTTTTCACTGATGGCCAACAGTGTATCAATGTGCCATTGCATCAACTCGCCATAACCTCATCTCGAGACGACAACATCCCAACCTTGAATATGCTTAAAACAGAATTTTATCATTACACACTCAATCAAGCAGCAAATCGCGGCGGACACGTCTTGACGATTGCTGTTCTCAATTTATACCTTCTCTTGTTCTTGTAGTATTCACATGCATGCCCAACGGGACTGCAGTTCCTCGGCTGTGGAGGAACTCTCGGTGATGTTACGGGGCTTTTTTCCTACGGGTTTCAACTGCGCATCACCAGCCCAACATTCGGCTGTGTTGGGCAGAGAATTCTTACCGGAGTCGTTGGTTCTCCGCCCCCCGCTGGTAGTATGTCGTGTTCTAGAGGCTTCTTGGAGTTAAATATGGATAGCCACCCATATTCTAGCTACTTGTTTGTCTTTAGTAAACTGGTTGTTCCAATTGTGGGACCGTGCCAGTATAATTTATCCTCCTCCTCCTCCTCCTAGCCACTTTGGACGAATGGCGACAAAAAGTGTCGTGGGGTAGGCATTTTTTGGCAACTAAGTATGTACGTCAGTATGCTGGGATTGGATTCTTAGGAGTCGGAGAAGGGTGTGGTTAGACAGAAATTAGATTATCGTAGCAGGGTTGCAGACGAAGCTTGGTCGGCGTGCTGGGCAGCTGGCACTGCGGTGGGCCATGCATTTTTGGGACCAAATAATCGGTTGCAAATATGCCTTTTAGTTCGGCCGCATTTTTGGAACGCGGTCTAACACGCTGATTTTGTGGATCACTCCTAAATTCACGCCAAAAATTGGAGCTGGTCAAGCCCTTAAACCCTCCTACAGTACAGAAATTTAACACGTTTGACTCCGTTTGGGTTAGAAAAGTTCTTTGAGCTCCGAAAAGCGGAGTTCCCATTGTTCTTTGCATATTCGTTTCTTCACCTCGAGACCCGGTCCGTTATCCTGAGCGACGACGATGAGAGGAGAAGCATAGAAAGGGCCACGACAGATAATTTCAATATCCGAACGCGAGAAAGGGCCCACCATGCACCCCAGCAGGAGGTTGACTACGACGAACGCCAACTCTTGGTGTCGTCATTCAGAAATCCTTCACATGAAATGTATGAGCAAGAGACAGACTCCCAGATGGGTGGGAAATTTTTTGACCCCTCTGCCGCCCTACTATCGCCCAGGGCAATGGTGGCAGTTGGCGGCACTTTCACTTTGCCCGAGTCGGTCGGTAGGTAATCATGTTTCAGCGCCAGCAAACTATCCAATCCATTGAGAAGCACGGTGAGACAAAATTCGGACTATGATACGGACGCCCGCCGCGCTAGAACAAATAATACTTGGCCGTGTATTTAACTTGGATATCAGGATCACCCGCCACGCACTGTACAAAGCGGATCGAATCATTACCCACGCTACAGAGGGAGCAATAGATAGACATACCGAAGCCGGAGGCTGACCGCCCACCGTGTCAATGCGGAAGATCTCCGATGCGAGCTGCCCCTCCACGGCCTTGAGCTCGAGCCAGTCGAGGTTGAACGCGGGATCCCCGGTGGGGTCGGGGATATCGCCGACCTTTGCGGCGATCACGAAGTCGTTAGGGTTGCCTGTGACGGCCGTGAAGTCGAATTCGGGCGAGAGGCCGGTGCCGGAGGGCGATGTGACGAAGAGGGACTGTGGCCGTAACAGATGAGCGATATGAGCAGCGAGAAGCCGGATGGCAGACATACGCCGTCCAGAGTCGGAGCTTTGATGTCGGCCCCAATTGAGGAGGCAGGAACGTCGGGCCCCTCAACGGCCCAACGGTCGAATGCCCTTTGCTGAATCGTCGAAAAATCGGAAGGGTGGTCTTGTAGGCAGGAGATGTCGAACAGAGACGCCACAGCACCGATTGAGCTGGGTAAACTATCAGCAAATGCACGGGCGCGGAGAATTTAGAGGTACGCGAAGGTGGTGCCTGAGCATGTGTAGTTATGAACACCGACTCCGAGCAGGATAAAGAGCGGTGGGGTGGTCGGAGAAACGAGCTGAGTCTGACCCGCGGGCAGATCCATGACGGCTGTTGATGTGTCGCAGTTCGCGGTCGGGCCAGAGCCAGGCCCCGAGGCCGGAAAGGCAAACGCAGCAGCCGACAAAAAGGCTACTAAGAGCTGGGTAGAGAACATCTTGAGGTTGTTGAGAACCAGCGGTTGGGGATTTCGGGTTGAAACTGGGGTTTTTATACAGGCGTTTTAGGGGGCACTCACGGTCCTGGGAGAGTTGGTTGCAACAACCCTCCGCCACTCCTTCGGGTGGACCTGAGTCTCAGGAACAGCCATTGATTTGGGTTTTTGCCCTGTACCGCTCGAATCGATCGGTGACACAGGTGGCAAGCCGCGGAACGAATGGTGAGGCAGGAGTTCATCGCTGCTTGGGGTGTACACGTGATGGTTCGAAGAAGGAATGGTGATGTCTTCCTAGGCCAATCAACGTTGCGTTCCCACGTCTTCCGAGGCCCCAGAATCATGAACCTCCCTTGCGCGGGCGGTTTTCTAGGGCGCAATCATCCAGAGACCCAACGGGTCCTTCCCAGGATCGGGACATAATTCCGACTTCAGGTCCAACTTCAGGTCCATCAGAATGCAGACATCCCTTGATTCCACACAACTAGCGCCCAAGTATTCCACGGGTGAGGAGCGACCAATGCGACGGGACCAGCCTTGTAGTCGGAATTTCCATTCCAGCCCGAATGTATGCTGCGAGTGCTTGCCCCCTGCTTGGAATCACACCATCCGGCACACTGTCGAGAGGTGGTATTCAAGGGCTTTTCACCTTCGCAGTGAAGGACCAGCGTTACTGGATTCTCTCGCCCCCCATGTCGAATTTTAAAACAGCTCAGAAGCACTTCAATCGTACCTGGCCTTCTAATGTACCAATCGGACCATGGATTTTCCCTCCCACCGGAGGCTCTCTCGACGGATTTGGACCACGGGAGCGTGGAGTATCAAAATTCAGGGGTTTTCGCGGGTGGCCGCCTTCAGACCGTGCTGGATCGCGCGGGGACGGGAACTTCGACTCTAGACACCGGGTTAGTTACGGGAACCCTTGGAATGGCCCAGGACGCGACGCATCATGCACCGTACGCAGGATTGGCCGACGCGGATATCTTTTTGGCCAAGGAACCCCAGGACCCCGCGGAGGCGTTTTTTACCATCCACAGCCTTCGTGGAGTCACCCACAGGCACCACCACGTGCCTGGATCGCAGCAAAGCCCCCAGGAGTCGACCATTGCACTCACTGTCCCTTCTCGCTGGTACTCCCGGCTATCGGAAACCTCGGACCGGTACCTGCAGTGTTACCAAATACTCGATGGCGTTCAATGCTCCTCTTCCTCTGCTGGCGCTAGTCTGCTGGGGCTTTGTCGCGATGCTGGCACTACTGGTGATGAGTAAGCAAAATTCCTTGACTGGCCTACATCACCCTTCGGCCTTCTCCCATGGCGCACCCCCCGGTAGCGACTGGGTGTCTTGTTCCGCGGCCACGTCCACATCCCAGGAGAAAGCATACGGGGCAACGGGGCAAATAACTCATCCAACACTGGTGGCCAACCCTCGGGGATTGAACGCAACTTGAAGTAGGTGAAAAAAAGGTGGTTCACGCCGTTTAAGACCCCGCCCGAAATCGAACCGAGTTCCCGCATAACGTTTTACTCTCCTTGTAAAGCGGAGCGGATGCATACTACATGCGATGGGGCCCAAGGATCCTACTCCGTGCGAATGAGTGAGGAGGAGGCAAACGGGAAAAAAGAAACAGACAATTGGCGGTCGGTGCATTCGCGCCTTGCGCACTCCACCAATGGAAGGGATGAATAGATACTAAGCTGCGTGTTCGTAGTCATGATAGGCAAGCGCACAATGCTTTTTTTGGAGGTGTACCGGACATGTGAAGTATGTCTTTGATTACTGCGATGTTTTGTTCCACGTGCGGTCGGAGGGGGAGGGCTGGATGCTATCCAGCGGGCGAAGATTTAGCATAGGAAAAAGCACAAGACAAGGTGAGATTGCAGGGGCATACCTGCGCCGCCCGGGAGGCTTAGCTTCGATGGAGCGTCAATGTTGAGTGCGTACGGGCCACGTGCGCCGAATTCCAGATTGCGCACGGGAAAGGACTTCTTCGCAGAGGGACCAAGTTAACGATTTTGGCAGAAGGGCTGAGAGATTGTCATCGAATCCACACCTAGTGAGTCGACGGAAAAAGGAACTTAGATCGAATAGCCATAATAATGGTTTACGTATCCGGTGTGTGAAGAAGGATCCAACGCGAGGTCGAGATCAGAGCGAGGAGACGTACATGCAATGCCCGCGTCCATTGATGCAAGAGAAAGTGATTATTAATACCATAGCAATCAAGTGGGATGTACGCGTACCGCCGTAGACAAGATCCACGCCATAAAAATGGCGACGTGGTGCTTGAGCAATATCGAACGATGAAAGTCCGAGCCGCGGCTGCAAAACGTTAGCGGCACTGTAACACCACGCGATGCACATCCTTTCGTCCAAGAGACTTGATGCGGTCATGGTGGTACGCGCACATTTTGTGATCTTCAGTGGCAGGTCGCTGCATGCGAAGCCGAAACAGTTTACATAACATGGGAGCAGGTGTTCGACGGGGCGTAATCTGAAGCGGGAAGGACTCCGCAGCTGGACCCCGTAAATTGCATAAGTAGGAGGGATAAGACCGCGGGGGCGACGTGGTGGGGCGTTGGTTGAGTCTGACTGCTACTGGGTGATAACAAAGAATAAATTTCGACCTTGAAACAAACAGTAAACGCGGGATGACGCACCCTTGCATCGCTCTAGCTGGACCGCAGCGAGGAAAGTGGCTGGAGAAAATTTCAGCATGAGGTGAGGGATTCAAATCGTCGTGGAGCAAGAGGGGATTAATTAGCCGCCACCCAAGGGACGGGAGGAAGGGAAGAAAACAAATCGTTAGCGGGGTAAAAGACGGTGCGAAGAAACACACACCGGAATCTCCACCTTTCGACTTCCGTGGGCGAAACTCGCCGCAGGAAGCTTCAAGGAAAGTAAGATATGATGAATTAACACACCAGTGGCAGTGTGACACCACTTGACCAGACCTCCGACTATGCTACGCCGGGCGATACATGCGACTGTGGACAATGGGTACCCATTGCAGGCATGGGCGCGCAAAAACGAAGCTGTACGAATTCCATACGCATGTAGGCTGACGGGTCGAGCACTCGATTTCGTGAACGAATCGAGGACGATGGTGGGAGGAAGAAGGACCTCGGCGCCCGGGCCGTTGATGCGGAAGTGCATCGCCACAGATGCGAATCACTCTTCTCTCACCGCATCCACCACCCCCGAAGGTCTCTTCGCCTTTTGAGTTTGTTTCCTTGACTCTGAGACCCCTCGACGACTCTTCTTCGATTCCTCCCAGTAGCGCGCTCGACGACCGCTCTAATCTCGGATCCCACCTCCTCCCAGCGGCAATTCCATTTCGGTAATACTAACGACGCGCGATCCGTGTGCGTTGCGTCTCTGTCCAGCTGAAACCTAGTATTTGGACGAATTCGACGAACCTCGACCATCCCGCCTCCGTCTTTACTTCGAGAGAATTCAATAAGGAGTCGAGGACGCCTTCGGATAGCTTGGAAGTTGCTTCCAAGATTTCAAGTCGCTCTGCACATGCTCCCACTCGGCTCTCTCTGATTGGGTATCTCCTGCGTCCCACCGCAATCGAAGGCAAGGCCCTCCGCCCATTAGATCGCGCCATCGGCCTATACTTGCGATCACAGAGCGTTTTCTGCGTGCGGGGTACGCCGCCCGACACGTCTCACGCAATCGTGCCACTTTCTTTTTTCCCGTCGCCCTACAAATGGGTCAAAGCCGCAAGCCGTAGATTCTGGATGAGCGATTTCTCGTAGACCGCATTGTCACTGGCTCCAGATGCATCCCTACCAGCGCGAAAACCCCTCCAGTGCGCTGGAAACGAGTGCGGGTTCGCGCTTACGGTGGACACCCACGTATATCAAGTCTGGTGCGATTCGAGCTTTTTGGAATTCACATAAACGCTTCGGCTTCACGCGCCCAGCTTCGGCCTCACGCGTATAGCATCTTCCACCTTCACTCACGTCGCCATCTCGTCGCAATCAAATCAGCAGGAGGTTCCGACAAAGATGCACCAGGTAACCACAGTGACTGCGACGACGACAAGGAAATATATACCGGTACGCGGCAGTGTCTAATTCGAATCGCGCTTCCGCGTGTGTTTGACCCTCCGTCGCAGACATCGCGTGCGTTTCAACCAGAGGTGGTTGGTTAAACAATTGCGTCCACCGCCCGAAATAAATTTGACCTACGCTGATTTGCAGAGGTTCGGCGCGTGTCAACTGAGGCCGAGAGTGGTGAGGTATAAAAATTATTCTAACGCATCTTTAAGGCGTCACGGTCCGCGGGCGCAAAAAGAAATGTGAATAAGCCATTATCTTGCAGGGCTGCATTAATTGAGCCCGGCGTGACTAGTCTTTGTTGATGGTGGGTGCCACTGGGGCTGATACAGCTAGGTTCCGCCGACTTCCCTCGTAAGTGGTTGCACTGATGATAGCCCAGGAAGCTACTACATCAAGGATCGACAAGTGCCTATAGAAGTCATGGTAACGTCCTCCCGTCTCCTTAATGTTGAACTGAATTCAACCAACAGTGCCGATTATTTACCGTCCTCGGTCACGGTGGATGTCAATCCAATTCTGGCAAGAAATCCAACCTGGCGCCCGGACGCATTGCAACCTGCGTCAACGGCATCGGCACATCCGGGGGTAGTGTATCCGCCAGAAACTGCTGCGGCGAGCGAGAATCCTCGTCGCTCATATACAGGTCTCCACTGTCGTAAAGATAATATCGCCCGGTGGCGAAGAAGAGGAAGTGTAGGTCGGGACTAATGCCCATCATATATGCGAGGGGCTGGATGGTGCCCGGTACATCATAGACCTCCTTGAAGAGTTTGTCGACGATGAGAGTCCTATCAATCGACTCCTGGAATAAGGTGAGGCCCTCCCAGTTGCGCCAGTCCGTCGACCACGGGGAGGGGATATCTCGATCGGTGTACCAGCCGGTATAGACAGGTGGAGTGGGTTGTGGATTATCGTGAGCCGGTGAATTGAGCATCTCACTGCGGTAAGGCTGGTCAACCAGACGTAAAGTGTTTGTGCAAGGGACTCACAAGTGGTGCTACGATTATCACGACGATCCGGGGAGGTGCCGTGACGGTATGTATAACGCACGGCTTTTATACGTACACGGCTCGATCGTGATCGATTCTGTGGGGCAACAGTGAGACGTCTTACAGTACGTCTAGGGGTCTTTTTCTTGGACGGGACCACCTAAAAACGAAAATCTCAACTAATTCTTTTCTCTCAGGACCCAACTCTCTTTCTGTCTGGGCAAACTTACTGTACTGTTGAATTCGGCATCAGCATCACTGACTACCGAGTTACCGTGGCATGTCTTCTGCGCCCACCACCAGGTTTTTCGATTGTGTGTCAACTCCTGATTTTCCTGGGCTTTTTCTCCTCCACCAGGTGATCTTCCAGCTCCCGCCGGACAACTGATGCGGATCATAAGCAGAAACCTCCCCGACAATACATTATTGCCCGGATTTAGACGGCAAAGCTGTACAGCCTCGCCAAAAGAGGGAATTTCCCATGATCCTTGCTGACAATCAAAGGCTATGTAAATTTTTCCCAAAACGGTTCTCAATCGACCCCCGCATTTTCCTGGATCTGAGCACTTAGAGAGTTCGCCCGGCTGCACATCCCCGTTGCTCATCTTCGGCTTTGCTTAACACTACGTGCTGAAGTGTCGGGTGGCATTCTATAGGTGGACTGAATCATTTCGGGTTTCACGGTATGTTTCTGGGATATATGGTCTCGGACACCGCGCGCATTCCAAGGACGAATTTCCTAATCGGCTCTTCTCGCGCTCATACACCACGAAGTTCCTCCATGCCACAATATCTGCTGCCGAATACACCTTCTCTCGTTGAACCACCTTGACAGGCTGCATTTTAGTAGCCGGGCATTCCAAGGCACCGACCGAAAGGTGAAATGGCGCTGAGCGTTGTCGGTACCGCTCGGCAAGTCTTCTGATTATTATCCTTCATTCATTCTGTCTGAAGTTTCAATAGCCACGACTGAACTCAAGTCGGTACTTTCTACGGAGCGCGGCACACTCTATCACAGATACAAATTTCTCGAGACTCGCATCGCCGGACGTCCACGACTGCCATTTGAATTTTCATTCCACCTATCAACTGGTTAATCTATCGTGCGCCCACAGCTAGCATCCTATTTAACTGTGCTATGTTTCTTTGCAGTGACCACGCCTCGTCCCACATACGCTCGACTGGCATGCTGAGCTTCAAACTTCCCGGTCTCCCCAGCCTCGACCAGATAATCAACCAGAGCCCGCTCGCGCAGGTCGCGGGGACCACGGGAGCTGCATTGCTCGGTGTGGCCGACAAGCCTTCCGTTACGCAGGGTGCGTACGATTCATTTATGGATGCCGTGGCTGACGTGCCCCTCTTTGCGCTCGCAGCGGTGTACGACGATCTGGTGCACTACTTCAAGTATGCGTCGACGGCCTACGCTATCATCCTTCCTGGACCCCCCTTGATACCCGTTCGTCCGAACGGGCACAAGCTCTGCGGCAAGGTGCGCATTTCCTGTGTGTCAAGAACTCGGAGCAGGGCCTCACTCATACAGATGTTCGACCTGATAACCGACTCTCACGGATATGTTGCGCGAGATGACACGCGAAAGGAGATTATCGTTGCGTTCCGCGGCACGTAAGTTATCCAAAATTTGAACGGACTGCATACGCGGGACTGATTATGTTTGGAAGCGTCACCCCAGCAAACTTCATCACAGATGCCCTCGGTATGCTCGTCGACTGGGACACAACACACAGCAAGGTACTCGCCCCTGGTAAGTGACTTCTAGTATTGATATCTTTCCGCTACTCAACGAACCATAGCCGGAACGAAGGTCCATATGGGCTTTCAGCATGCGTACGTGTCTCTCTGCGCTCTGCGTCATTCTTTGCCGCGCTGAATTGTTTCTCAGATGGTCAACGGTGTCAGAGAAGACCGTGACAACAGTGACGGCTGAGCTTGTTGCGCACCCTGGCTACTCCATCGTCGCGACGGGCCACTCGCTTGGCGGCGCAATGGCCTCACTCGCCGGAATAACCTTACAGACGGTCTTCCCAAACACGTATGTATATTATAGCCCCCGCCTACACATTAATATTTATCCGTGGGCGCTCGTGCTGATTTTGCTCCTAGGCCGGTAAAATTGTACACGTACGGGCAGCCGAGAACAGGGAACGTCACCTACGCGACTTGGGTGAACGCGATGATTGGGCCAGAGCGGTGTTTCCGCGGTGAGTCACGATCGTGTACTCTTCAACCACGCAGCTGATCTCGGCACAGTCGTCCATACGAACGATGGGTGAGTCCGCCGCACCTGAAACTCTTCGACATCTGTACTGATGCCTCACAGTGTACCAACGATGGCACCCGAAATGCTGGGATTCGTGCACCACAGTGCGTTGTTGCAACTTGTTGTGTTCCTACTCACATCTGCCGCGCAGGTACGGAATACTGGGCCCTCTCTCCGCATTCGCCCCAGCAGACACGCATATGCATCGCGCCAGGCGTCATGGAAGATCCCAGTGGTTCCAAGAAAATCCCCACCACTGGTATAAACCCTGCGCACCTATCTGTACGCCCTTTCTCTCATTGAACATGAAATACCTTTGCTGAATCATCGAGACAGTATTTTGGCATCTTTTACATGACGCCTTATTTAATTTGAGGAATTCTAGAGCATCTTGGGGTAATTTTATTGCATGCTATGATCTGTACAGAAGTATTTTCTACCCGACTAATTTCAAAATGTATGCGAATGCTCGCCTTGGCATTTTGAAGGGGGGGGGGGGGGGGGGGGGGGGGGGTTGGAAGTCTATCTAAGGGCTCTGCCGAGTGCTAAATCTCAATAAACTCACTTCCTTGGGTTTCACCGCGCCACCCGCCAAGCGCTTGAACAAAAATTGAACCGCCCAAAGCGATGGGCCGGCCTAGGCCCTAGACCTATCATATGTCAGCTTTCCCGATTTGGACTTGCTCTCAACTCTGATGCACGGCGAGTCAGGTCCTCTCGCGTTGGGTCTCCTTCCGACTCCAGTGTTCCTCTTAAGGTGGCACGCGCGTTGTCAACTTGCGCCGATCCGGCTCTTGCTTCCCAGGCTTCCGGGTCTCCTCTCTTTTGTCCTCCGCGCTCCTCATCGTCCGTGTGCTTGCAACCGCGACAGCGGTGAAGCGGACACTGACAATCAATCTCGGTGGCGTTCCCGGTCCTTTGGAAGACTATCTTCCGCCACCATATCGACCTTCTCTCCTCAATGGCCGTATGCTGCGAGACTTTAGAAAGCGCAGACAAATACTGAAAAAAAATCGATCCATCCCCACCGTGAGCACTCGGACTATTTTTGGCCAGGACCCGCGATCCCGATGCTGTACATCATGACAGTGAGAACATTTCGAACGTCTTATTGTCATCACCTTCAATACAGTCCACGGTGCTGTTTGCGCCGATAGCATTTTTCTTCTTTCCACCACCACCCACCGCCAGCGATGGACGGTGAGCTAAAGGAAGGTGCTGACTTCACCCAGGCTTCGGGCCCAAACAACTTCAGGTCCCGTCTTTTTCACTACCTGGACCTGGCTGACGGAATGGAATCTACATAGCTCGAGCGGTACGATGTTTGCCGGGTCTCATCACTTCACAGTAGTTGGCGGAAGTTTCAAAAATGTGACCAATACTTTCATCGCTACCCCAACGGGCACCAAAAGTACGCTGTGCAATAATTACGACGGTCTCACAGAAGTTAAATATCGGACAGATGTGATTGTGCTCGAAGATATAGACCTGCAAGAGGAGATACGATCCGACGACTTATCCTGGGTGGTTGATTGCAGACATGCACCCCAGCGCACGCGCCGGTTGTATTCTGCCAAAATACTGTTGGACCGACGGCCGCGTCGCATGACGGTGGGAATTTATCCGAGACCCAGTGCAGATGAGGTGTGTCGCACATTTTACTTCCTGACATCCTTTCTAAGCTTGCGCGCAAGGAATGGTCCGCTGATCTCTTACGCTATTCATGGCTTCGGTGTGGAAGGCAATTTCAGGGACTTGCACGTTCATAACCCTCACCTCAGGCATCCGAATTTTGTGCAACTCTATGGGACGGCCCAGTCACATGAGATGAACGCAGCAGTTTTTCACGATGGTTTGTCCCTCAACCTCCTGATCGACTTGTAATTAAAAGCTTAACTGTCCCGGCAGATTTAATATCTCTCCGAGAATTTCTAGCCATATATCGCAGCTCACCTGTCTTGACTGTGTACATTTATGCTTACTGTGTCCGTGAGTCTATGGCTTTTCTTGGTACCCAACATTAATTGGTATGCAGAGCACCGAGCTCAAGGTAACATGAATTCCAACCGAGTTGCTGGCTCGCCAACTCTGTCGCAGGCGGCGCGGGATTATTTCAAGTCAGCATTTCGACGGCTGCTGGTGAGTCAATGAGATTAAGTCATATCTATACATGAATTCTAAATGAGCGATGGTTCAGTTCTCATGGGACTGCACATTTTTTATTCGCCGTTCCACCGGCCGCCTTTGCGCCGACCTCATACCCAGCAACACAGGACACTGGCACTATGACACTCGTAGGACTTTGGTGTCCAGTCCTTTCCGGCTGACTTCCTGGGATCCAATCCACCAGGAGCCCACGGTCATCAGCTATCTCACACTGGAACAATATCACAGGATATGTACCTTCAGGCTATCGGAACGTCGCTCAATCACCATTTCATCGCCGCAAACAGTCACTCTGGGCTCTGTAATTCGCGTTTCGAACCATGGGGATTTAGTTGAGATCGCGTTCCCTGCGGATATCGAGCTTCACCAAACGGATTGGAGTGAATCAGGAGAGGTCATGGAGAATGGCTGGACTCGGTGAGGTGGATTCGTGAATAATGAGCTAATCTAACTTGAAGGCCGTCAACACAGCTTTGCCACTGGAGAAGTACTTGAAAATAGGTGCCGCATCCATCTGTGGTATCCCAACTCCGATTCCTGGCTCAGTCAGGCGAATTACGTTTTCAGTCGACTTCGGATCACTTCCGGTTTTGAAGATTATCGTTCGTTCTCATTCAGTTCGTGATTTGATGTTGGCCTCACTGTTCTCGAGCAGTCCTAGTCGACGATGTCTATTTCGAGATCCAAATTTCGGCCCCAACTGCGCCCCTTCCGCCAGGGTTTCTATTCGTTTGCCCAGTAAAAAATTTTGGGATCGGGCTGTCGTCATTCAAGTGGCCTGACTGTCCCGCATATTGGTCTCGGGATCCTCTCGGCAAAGAGCGTCTCAGCGCGGAGGAAGCAAGATCTATCGGCCTCCCCGCTATTCAGAGGAGTATGACGTTTATTGGCTTGTCCTGGGATGCTTCTGTATATGGAGGGCTGCGCCAAATTCATCGGGCCAAAGGTTTTGATCCAGACCGTCAAGATGTCGTGCGTCTTCTGCGAGACACTCTCTTCCAGCTGTCCTGCGAGGCAGACAACAAAACGGTTGATCATATCTCATCAAACTCCTCCGGTGACCTGACCTCAGGCTCGATGCCACTCGAGCTGTTCATGACTATGCGGTTGGCGCTCATTATTTTGCTTGCCTTCGACTCGATCTTCCGCTCCCTGTGGTAGTACTTGCATGACAATGCAATTTGAGTCAGAAAATCCTTGTCTGCCGTATCTTCCTCAATTTCCCGAAGATTCAAGCCACACTGCCTGGATTCTCGGTCAATCGTATGGATTTAATGTCTGGGGAACACAACGAGGCTGATTTCCAACCGCTAAGTTCAACCCTTGTCCTAAACTAGCGCTCGGCGAGGCCCGCGGATCTTAATTTGCCGGACCTCCGTGAGCCTCGGCGCACATGGCCATGCGGTCCAGGCTTCTCGGCACGCCTCGGCACACGCTGCCGATGCACTCGAGGCTGTCGAGCCGATATCCCGTCCAGCGCAGTTTAGGGGAGCAGTGAAAGAAGAAAAAGGCCGACGCAGTAACAGAACCACTTCAGCCGCACTCCAGGAACTCTCCTGTTCCACGAAACGTTCAAACCTCAAGTTGGCTCTCGGGCCTCGGTCTCAACTTCCTTGATGGAACTACTTCTTCTCTCTCGCACAAGGGAACAGAAACACAGAGCACAACCGACGAGTACGTCCTCGGAGGGATTCGAACCCCCGACTTCACGGGTCCAAAGTCACAAGTTGCCCATTCCAGTGACCGCGATTGATCCTCGAAGACTTTTCTTGTACCTAACCAAGTTGACGTTTGTTTGAGTTTCCTTCTCCTTGAGCTAAGAGACACCCTGAAGAAGACAAGGAAGGATTACCTATGACCAGTGCTCCACTACTTCTAAAAAGTTGAATCCCCACGTTCCCGCGCTCACATCGTCTTGAGCGCGACACATGCACATGATCTCTCTCGGTTCCCGAAACTCGTTCTTGCAGTCTTCCGGGCAGGCGCGATACTAGAAGGGCTGGAGGCGTTGAAGAATAGGACTTTAGGGTTTGAGAAAGGCGAAGCGCCATGACCTTGACACGGTGGAGGTGCGGACAGGGATTTGCTAGTTCAGCCACAGGCTTGAGGATGTGGGAATGAAGGAATATAACATAGATTCGGTGCGAATCTGCCGCTCAATGTCGCCGCTGTTCTCGCGGGCGTTGGCGCAGCAGCGGCCTTGACGACTTGGCGTGTTGGACAGTGGGGCTTGAGACCACATACATCGGCGGAGATTGATGTGAAGCGCGGCGAGCCTCGGCCTGGTCCCGGTCGCGGAGCGGATGTGGGTCGCAGAGCTCGCATATCACGGTGGCTTGAAACGTGGCTGTCGCCTGTGTTGGTGACTTGAAAATGGGTTTCGATTTGAGACCGCGTGTGCATCGGAGTCCGATGAGGAGCCCCGCGACGTCGTCCACTTGACGAGAGCTCGTCCCGGTATCGCTCAAAGCAGGGCTTGAGGCTTGAATGAATGTTGATAGAAGTTTGAGTTTGGTGGCTTCAGTCCAACGTATTGGGGAATAAGCAAGGGAGGCTGAGGTGGTGGAGGGAAAGAAGTTAACGGTTGGGGATCAACAAGCATTCACGTGCAATCCTTGATCCCATCTCCGTGCACGGACCAATTGATCGGAGTTGCACTTGTCTCATCGCCAAGTTCAAATCCCGTTTTTGAGTGCATTTCCCCTCAAGGACCTAGCAGATGTCTCACACGGTCAGTTGGAAAGTTCCTGACTTCACTTCACGACTTCTCTATGCCGAAATATTTTACCGAAACAAGAAGTCAATCAAAAGATCTAACTTGGACTCCATCAAAAGACGAAAGACGTCCAAAGATGCACTCCAAAGACACAAGATTATTTTCAAGAGTAAAGAGGCTGAAAGACGCAGCTGAAAGATGTAAGACGTGCACTTTTACTGCCAATGCAAGCGAGCGCAAACTGGGCATGATTTCAGCTTCTGGGTGCTCAATTCGCTTGGAGGAAGCTGGGGAAGAAAATTATAAAGCAGTTGAATTGACTGCACTTGGGCCAATATTTGTAATTGCTTTGCACGCAGTTGGACTGGGTGTGTCGAAAAACAGTCAAATATAATGCAGTCGGATCAAATGTCCGAAAAGTAGATCAATTGCTTACACACTTGATCTGACTGCGGATTTTTTGATTCCCTCCTTGCACCACGCCGCTCGACATGGCCCTACGACTTCCTCTAACCCTCCTCGCCGCCGCCGCCGTCGCCCGCGCGCAGACATACACCCTCCAGCAAGACCTCGCCGGCGCCAAGTTGTCCGTACCCCGCCTTCTTCCCCCGTTCCGACGTCGACTGACCCCGCCGCAGCCTCAGTGCCTTCAAGTACAACGAATCCGCCATCGACTTCAACAACTTTGGTGCGCTTTTCTTACCCCTCATCCTTCTCCCCTTTACGCCAACGCACGGGCCCGGGCAGGCAACGTACACTTCCTCTCTCAGGCCGCCGCCGTCGCTGCGAACCTCACCTACGTCGACACCAGCGGGCACGTCATCATCAAGGTCGACAACACCACCAGCGGCGCCGGCGACCCCACCTTCGGGCGCAACACGGTGTATCTCGAGAGCAACGAGCTCATGGATATCGGGAGTCTGCTCATCTTCGATGCCAATCATATTCCGTTTGGCGTGCGTCCCTTTTCTTTTCACCAGCTTCCTTGCGGTGCTTACGATGAAATACGTAGTGCTCAGTGTGGCCCTCCCTGTTCACGCAGGGGCAGGTTTGGCCCGCGCAGGGGGAGATCGATATAATCGTGCGTCCAGTGCCCTCGCCCGTTCCCGATGACTGACGGAGCGCAGGAAAATGTAAACCTCGAGACCGCCAACCGCTTCTCCCTGCACGTCGGCTCCTCTTCGTGTGTCCAGCCCACGTCTGTCGCGTCCAACCAGACGGGCACGATCACCACCGCCGCGGGGAGCATCTCGAATTGCACGGTTACGCCTGCGAGTGGTGTGTGGCTTTCTTCCTCCCCTGCCCCGTCCTCTCCCACGTGCTCAAGCAATCGCTAACCCCACCCCCAGGCCAAAACACAATCGGCTGCGTTACAACCGAGACCAAGCCAAACTCGTACGGATCCGGCTTTGCCTCGCAGGGCGGCGGCGTCTTCGCCATGCTCTGGGACCTCAGCGGCATCGCCTTTTGGTACTTCCCGCGGGGGAGTGTGCCGAGTGATATTGGTGAGTGGTTTCTTTATATGATCTTTTGCCCCACGCGTCCCATGCCTTCACTACACCCCCACGCGGAACGAGGAGGGTGAGCGTGTCAGATACAGAACTGAGGCTAACAAACTGCCCACACAGGCGGCACGGCGTCCCCCGACCCGACGACATGGGGCAAAGCGAGCGCGTGGTACCCCGCCGCGTCGTGCGACCCGAGCACAGTGTTTGGGCCGCAGATTATTACGCTGGTGCGTCTTGCGCGTTCTTTGTTTCCTCTTTTTCTGCCCTTCTTTCACTCACGCTCACGATAATTGTATCATAGTACACCGATATATGCGGTACGCCCCCTCCTCCCTTCCCTTCCCCATCTTTCAAATAAAAATAAAAAGCTAACGTGGTATATGTGGGGCGCAGGCGCATTCGCAGGCGTCCCCTCGCTCTTCACCGCCACCTGCGGCCAGGTCGCGCCAAACTGCTCCGTCCTCGTGCCCGACCCCGCGAATTACAACGATGCGTATTGGGACATTAATTATTTGAGGGTGTTCACCAAGTGCGTTTGTGTTTTTCTTCGTCTTCTTCTTCTCCTGCCCTCCCCCCTCCTTCTGCGTACTGCGCTCCCTACCCTTTTTTGGGGGGCGGTGGGGATCTGGTATTTGTCATTTCGTTTCATCGTTGACGCGAACTTGCTTCACCCACAGCCAAGCAGCGACGGCAAGCGCAAGCGCGAGTGCATCTGCGAGCGCTGCGTCGCACTCTGCCAGCGCCACGGGCGGCGGCGGGGGCGCGTCGGGCACGGGTGGCGCCAAGTCTCTCGGTGTAGGGCGCGCTGGGTGGATTGTTGTGGCGTTACTTGGGGCGGCGGCGGTCGCGCTTTGAGTGTGACTTTCAGGCGCGCGTTGTACATGTTTTACGTGAACTTCGAAAATGAGGAGGATGTGAGAGAGATGATGGAAGGACAGCTAGCTAGCCATAATAGACAATTCCCGCTAGACATTTGTTTGGTTAATTATACCCGAACGTCGTGGACGATTTTGCTCTTCCTCCGCATCGACAACCGGCGAGTTTGAACACTGGGTCGTCCTTTCACTCACCGACTCCGAAGGCCCAAATTACAGTCATAGGACTCGCAGTAAATCTTTGTGTTCAATATTCTGTGATTCATTGAAATACGGTTTCGGGTGCTCATCAATTGATGGTTTTAGTGAGCCCGAAACTTTTTGGTTTGGGAGTTTCTCGTCCTGAAAGTTTTAGTTTCGCCCCTGTTTTATGGGGCTGATTATAGTTCAATTCATCAAAAATAGAACGAATGGCCTTATTTGGAGGTTAACACATGTACAACGCTGCTATAATTGCGCGCCCCTTTTCTCCGGAGTCCGAGAAACCGGGTTTCCCATGGTTTGCGCAGGTGATTAAGTGGTCAAAGACTGACGTTAGTATCCGTAGCTTCCTGCAATGATAAATTTCCCTTACTTGAGATAGCTTCAGGCCGCCGCCGGCGACCACCAGGCGCCTTCGGGCCCGAACTCCCCGCCCAAACGACGAGCAATTCAAGTCTCACTTAACACGGCACAGCTCCTCGGTTCCGGACTGCCGCATGATACGTTCTACACCAACGCTACGTCGTGCATCTGTTTCTCTTTCGTCTGAATTCTTATTCCACCATGCGACGAACTTACTGTATATAATCATTATCCGCTTGATACCAGGCGGTGTAGAAAGCGTACGTCGAAACCATTGTTACGATCATGGTGCATCAAATAGTTCTATGCATCTAGTGCAGAATCTGAGGGAAATCCTTTTCTGTAGGCCTGGGAACTCGGTGAGCAGCAGTGGACCTGTACACCTTCATCTTTTCGCCTCCTCAAGCCTTTCGACCCCTTAATCGTTGATGAATGAACCTGAAGAGGCGGCGGCATCGGGATCGATTTCGAAGCAAACCTCGCAGTCGACACCCTCGACTTCGGAACATTCCATGTGATATCATACCGCTGCGTTGGACCTTTGCCGACTTTGAGCCTTGGCTTGCATATATAGATGTATCCCGTGCGTTGCATTTCCTGGGCCCTTTTAAATTAAGACCCAGGGACTTGAAAATCCCAGGTTACGCCCGAGTCCCAAGCAGATGAACCACGATAAATTTAAATCCGAGTGAGAGAAGTCAAAGAGAGCCACCGCAAAAGCACCGCTTCAAGTTGCGCGACGGCGAGACAAGCTTGAAAAACCACGCTTAGAGCTCTGGGAGACCGAATAGCTTGACTGTGTCGTTGGGCGGAGAGTACCCGTTACTGCAAGCGCAGGTGTCTGGGCCCAACTATACTGTGATTGAGGTCTACCGTCTTGAAGCAAGGAGTGATTGCGGCCCGAACTCCGAGTAGGCGCCGTAGCCACACACACACCGCGCCCCGCTGGCCTGCATTCTTTCCGAATCTTTCGCAGAACACATCTACTCCTCACCTCACAAACTCATACACTCTCGTCATCACCAACGCCACAGTCCACGTCCGGTTCGAGGTTTGAAAAGAATCTTGAAACTCGAACACCAGTAAATTTCCGAATTGCTTAAGAAAGAAACGACCGTCTAAGCAGTATTAAGAATGACTTGAACAGGGCTTCGAAGATCAGTGGTGATTGTCCCATTTACCTCTGAACGGAACTTTAAGCTTAGCGCGGGAAGGTGGGGGTTCGAGTCCCTTCGAAGACGTCAATCGGCATCGTGAATTTTTTTGACTTGTGTTGGGTTTAAGTCAGGGCAAAGTCAGGGCCTCTGCTCCAGCTCACCGACTGATAAAAAGCAGAAGTGCAGCTTGCGTTTTCGAAAGAACAGCCACGGCGTCCGGATTTTCCCCACAGTTCTGCGTGAATCCTACAGAGATTTAGGACGGGTGTGAGCACAGATGGAGCACATAATTCGATCTCAGGAGGCCAAGACAACTAGTTCCACACGAGGTCGAGGTGGTTTCAGTCAACTTGGTCATCGGCAAATAAACAGGGGCAGTTTGAAGTCGCTGGGGTGCAGGAGAAGAGTGGAGTTGTACCAGGTTACGGAGTGACTGTGTCGAAGAAGCGAGTGGTGACTTCGAGTAGAACACCCCGGAAGGAAGAAGAATCGGCGGGGTTTGGCGGCTGCCCTAGATCTTGACACGAAGCCGAGAAGATTTTAATGAATTGTAAAGCCTCGTGAAAAGCGCGTGTCTGAGGGCTTGACCTTGATTACCACAGTCTACTCGGCGCTTGGGATTCAAGCGATACGTTTCTGTTGATCGCTAGTTAGTGTACACCAGGAGACGTCCCGCACACCAAGTTGCGTAGTTCAGAGGGAAATTATCAGAGAGACAAAGTCCAAGGAAGGAAGTTGGGAAACTCAACCTCCTTTGATCAGACACCGTGGACGACGAATCAAAGACGGAACGTCATGAAACGACACGCTATACCTTAGGTTACTGAGTTTTTGAGGGCGCAAGGTTTGATTTGAGTGTTCCCAAAATTCAGAGAGAGATTAGGTTGAGTGAAAACATGAGCCCCAGAAAGCCGCTTGCAGCAGAGAAGAATCCGCGAACCAGTTGTGGGCCGTGGCATTCGGCGCTCAACGAATCAACCATCCGCGAGAACTCTTGACGTTTGTTGACTCCGACAAGCATGAGCATTTCTGCGTCGAAATACCGGCCTAGCTCGTGACAAAGCGAGCGTCGGGCGCGTCCCCGCCCACCGACATGAAAGCGGAGACCACGAGTGATTACCACAGACGTATGGGCGGCCCTCGGCGCTGATTCGGACTTGCCCAATCAAGTACCCGAAGGCTGATGTGCCCAAAATGGAAACCTTTTCTATCCAGCTTGCGTAGGATCCACGGCGTGTTGAGCCCGCATCACCGCATCACCAAAGTCAAGTCGCGGAAAGGTTCAGGATGCGTATCACCATTTCCAAATTCCTATTGAAGTGATTCGATACAGTGATAAGAATTCTCCTAGTTCACAGCGCCGCCGATGCAGGGGAGGCTCAGCTCTGCAAGTCCTTAGATATAGGCAAGATATAGGTTTAGTTTAGGAAATAGGATGAATAGTTTTACTTCATAGGAAGGAAGTAGAAGGGTCAGTGACGGAGTCAAAGAAGGCTACAGCTGTTCGGAGGCCGGTATCGAGTCATCTGTCAACTGCTGCGGCAGCGCTGGAACTGTTGCGGCAGCGCTGGAACTGCCGCGCAGCGCTAGAAGTTAATACAAAAAGAAAACATACGTGGGAGTATTCTAAAGGCGCATGGAGAAACTAAAACCCTTAAATTCGGGTGCCTAGTTGTTGGCAAAGCAGGTTTTCGCTCAGCATGGCCCCCTTCTCCTTCCTCACTTCCGTCCTCTGCGCCCTCGCTGCCTCCTTCATTGGAGTGCACAGCACACCAATTGCGCACCAGTACGAAGTGCGCCAGGCCACGTCGTCGAGCGCCCTCCCGCCCTCGGTGTCCGGTGTCCCGCCACCCACCAACGTCGCCAGCGGCACCCTCACGGGCAGCTGCACCGAATACTACATCGCCCTCTCCGGCGACACATGCGCTACTATCGAGAATACCTTCGGCCTCTCGCTCACCCAGATCATCGCGTTGAACCCCGAGATCAACAGCCAATGCACCAACTTCTTCGCGGAGGAAGCCTACTGCGTGTCCAGCGCAGCCATCACTGGGCCTCCCGCCAATCTCGTAGTAGGGTCGCTCACGCCCGCGGAGGGCTGCGTGGAATACTACACCATCGAGTCGGGGGATACATGCAACCTCGTTGCCGGGGAGTGGGGCCTCTCGTTCGCCCAGTTTGTCACCCTCAATCCGGAGATCAACGCGCAGTGCACGAATCTGTTCCTTGGGTTGGCGTATTGCGTGGCTGGGACTCCGGCCAGCTAGTGGGGAGGATGGGTCTGAGTTTCGTTAAAAATGTGTTATTGTACCAGCCTCTGTTCGAGTTTTCGAACCATAATACACGGCGTGTCAATGTTTCCTAACCAGATGTAGAAAATGTAATTGCTCGCTTTGCAACTGGAATCGCTCGTGCCCGTGGCGCCTCTAGCGTCACCGGCCTGCGTGGACGAACACGTGAATCCTTCTCCTGAGCCTGCAATCAAAAGGACCCGCCCCGACGAGGTCAGGGGAAAATGCGCACCAGAGCAAACCCCCCGTAAATGCAGCAAGTATCGACGACCACGTAAGGAAAACGATGAGCTTGAGTTCTCCGTACCCCGAATGCCTCAACAATGGCCGCGTGGGTTGAATCCAATTACTTCCCTCAAAGTGAGCGCGGTGCAAACCCAATGCACGAGGGGAAACTCCCTCGGCGCTCCGCGCACCCGAGTGAAATGAAACTGTTGATCTGTCTGCCGCCGCGAAGGGACTTCGTTTTCGTGATTAGTGCCCGACGCGAATGAATTAAGAGAGAAGAGAACGGAAACGGGAAAGGGGAACTAAGTAATTGAAATGAAGAGGAAATGAGGGCAATCCCTTAAAATACCGCTGCAGAAGAAACGCCGCCATATGCCCGAGGTGAGCGCTAGCAGGACAGCCCAAAGCCTGAACCGTCAACGGGCCAAAGAGAAAATCGGGCGCGACAAACAAGAAGCCAATCCAGAAAGAAAACAACACAAGCAGTGCTCACGTGTTCCCCTCCCAAACCCTTCGGGTACCAACCCATTGCGCGCAAAACACTTCTCGCAAATCAGCGCGTACTCGGAGGAGACGGCGGCGTCTTCGGCGCCGACGAGGAGGTCGGGGAGAGCGTTAAACCATTTTCGTCCGGCGGGCTGTGGGGTTGGTTTCGTTGTGGGTGCCATTGGTTGGCGTTGGGTGGATTTGGCTGTGGGAGCTGAAGTTGATTTTGCAGTTGCGAGACACCGACGCTCGGACGCCCGTGTTAGCCCGAAGCAGAAGTTAGGGTTAGGTTAGGGTTAGGGTTAGGGTTAGGGTTAGGTTAGGGTTAGGTTAGGTTAGGGTTAGGGTTAGGTTAGGTTAGGGTTAGGGTTAGGTTAGGTTAGGTTAGGTTTAGGGTTAGGGTTAGGT